>QANX01005423.1:0-33051 GCA_003254975.1 Ochetophila trinervis
TAGTAGTAATAATAATAATAATTAATAATAATAATAATACATTTTTATCTCATCCACGTGCTCATAATTTTATACCAAATGTGTTTCAAAATACAACTATATTTTTTTGATAATGGTAACTTTTCAAATTATCAAAATCATCAAACTTAACTTGAACTCGGGTCCCAGAATGTATGCAACACTTGTACTTTTTACTATTGTGAATATATGAATTTAATTGAATAACTATCAAATAATTGAATGAAAATTAAATAAAACTAGGGACAATTTTAAATATACCTCATGACTTTTAATATAATTTTAAATACAACCTCTTGTTTTGTATAATGCATAAACACATTTTACTGTCAAAGAAAATTTGTTAAAATTAACGATAAAAGGGTAATTTGGTCATTTAGCCTTTCATGTCAATTGATTGAGTGAAACGACAGTTTCCTCGAAATGCATAGTAAAGCTTCTTCAACAAGTTTTGTTCTTCTTCTCCCTTTGTTTAAAAAAAAAAAAAAACACTTATACACTTGAGAGAAGCAACATTTTCACCGCACCTGTACGCCGACTCATTCTCATAAAACACTCGGTTGAGGCTGAAGAAAAAAAAAAGTTGTGTAGGCAAGAAGAAGAAGAAAAAAAAAAGACTCGAAGCAAGTAACCCCATGTTTTTTTCTCATTTTGTTGTGAGTTTATGAAAGCTTCTTAGGGTTTCCGAATCAGTAATCTTTTCCGAAAGCCACGAAGCATAACCCCATGCTAAGTAAGTATTTCAAAATGTTTTTTTCTGTGATTTTGAAGATTTTTTGGCATTCCTCTTCTATTGTTTTTGTAAATTTTTTTTTGGGGAAAGATAATGACTTTTGCTTTCGGGTTTATGCTAAAATCTCGAGTGAGGATCTGATTTTTTTAGTGTTTAGGGTTTTTTTATTCAATAATCAATTTCATCATTTGATTGCACCCACTGGAAGTGGCTTTCAGGAAAGATTTTTTTGGCATTCCTCTTATTTTTCTTCTTTTATCTGATTGTTGCATTTTTAAAAGTTTTTGGGTCCTAAAAAGGATAGTTGTGCACATATTATCTCTGTGGTGTTAATTTGGAAATTTTTCTTTTGTTAACTCAAATGTGTTTACTAAGAGTGATAGTTTGTAATGTTAACTCAATCTTTACTTTCTTTGGTTTATAGATTTTAATGGTTGGAGTTGGTTTATAGAGTGCATTCATTGAAGTCGAGGAGAAAGCAGTTTGTTGCAGTGAAATGTTAGTTTTTTTTTTTTTTTTTTTTTTTTTTTTTTTAGAGTTAAATATGTTGAATATTCATTGAATTCAATCTATTTTCATTAAAAATGTTGAATATGAATTGACTCATGATGCTTTCATTCATGAGTCATGGTTCAATGTTAGTGTTTAGTGTTTATAAGTGAATGATTGCATTTAGTGTGCCAATGCAGAATGAAAATGATGAGATACTATTAAAGCTTATGGAATTGCATATACTGTTTAGCTTCCAATGCAATACTGTTTTGTCATTAAGTGTTTATGCAAATGCAATTGCATTTTGTTTGTAATTGTTTATGGAAATGCATATACTATTTTGTTATTTACTGTTTTATGGAAATATAGATAATGTATGTGTTGGTTATCTGTTTCTGCAATGAGGCAATGACAAGTTTGTTTTGCTATTGTTTGAGTATGGATATTAAAATTAGAAGAAGAATGAGTGCTTGTTTATGACTGTTTTGTATAGTTGATTGATTATATGTTTATGCAATGAGTGTTTGATGGTGACTGAATTTTTAAATTTGTCTTTGTTTTGACATCTTTTAGGTAGTCATAGGGACATTTCTTATTATGGTAGACTTCATAGGGTGCCAATATGGCCTAATTGAGATTGAGGCAGATGAGTATAGTTTAGTCTGCTTGTGTAATGAGGCAATGATTAGGGCTTGTGGTAGAATAATAATGCCAGATGAAAAGTTTGAGATTGAAGTTAGATTTACCTTGGATTAACAATTATAAGACAGCTATATCTACTGATAAAGAGTTAATGGAGCTGTTTTCTAAATTTTGGGAAAAGAATTTAGATGTTATCCATTTTGAGTGTACAATACTTTCATTGCAAGCTACTGAGCCAGATGAGATATTCTCTGCAAATTCAACCCTAAGACTTACCCAACCAGACCCCCAAGCTAATGACCCCACTGAAAACACTAAGTCATATACCCCAATCATTGATCCTGATTTATTGGTTAACAATGATAGTGTTAGTGATGGTATTGACACTGTTACATATCCTGTCCATGTACCTTGCCTAAGCTCTATTGAATCACAAAGACAACCCTCTACTAAATCACTCTCCCAGCCCCAACATGTTTCCCAACTTGAACCTGTTCCCCAACAAGACCCTAACCTTGATAGTGATTTTGATCTGGATGAAGAGTTTGAATGGAGTGAAGATGGAAAAAAAGAAGAAGGACTACTTGTTTATGAACCTGGAAATGGTGAGAAAAATAAGACTGACAGTGATGTCTTAGTGGGATATCAATCTAATGACAGTGATAGCCTCATTGGGACTGACTCAGAGGAGGAGGGTCCAGCTAGAAAGATGTATAGGCAGTTAAAAGGAAAAGTCTATGACCCCAATGAACGAGGGACAATTAATTTGGAAAAGGGTATGGTGTTTGAGGATATACACCATTATAGAAGTGTGTTGAGGGATTTTGCCATAAATAGAGGTTTTGAGCTAGTGAGAATGAAAAATGAGAAGACTAGGGTGACTGTTGGATGCAAATAGTCAAGATGCCTTTGAAGAGCACATGCATCCCTCATACCGGATAACAAGACCTTTCAGCTCAAAACATACAATCCTACACACACTTGTACAAGAGTTAGGAAAAACACATGTCTAACTGCCACTTAGATAGCTACAAAGTTAGGGGATGACCTCAGATGCAATCCAAATATGGTCATCAAAACCATAGCTTTTAAGTTAAAGAAATCATATGGAGTCAAGTGTAAAAAGCAAAAGTCGTGGAGAGCTAAAATGATAGTTCTCCACAGCTTTAGTGGTGACCATGTAGGGAGCTATGATAAGATGTACAAGTATGCTAATGTATTGAGGGTTATGAATCCTGGGACACTTTCTGTAGCGTCATGCACAAGGAATGTGCCCAATGAGAACTCTAATTTTCAAAGGTTCTTTTTAAGCTTTCCAGCACAAAGGGATGGATTTCTGAATGGTTGTAGACCATTCATTGGTTTGGATGGCTGCCACTTGAAAAGTCCTTATGGTGGTATGCTATTAAGTGCAGTGGCATTGGATGCCAACAGTTGTCTCTTTCCATTGGCAGTGGCTATTTGTGAAGGTGAGAACCTCGATAGTTGGGGCTAGTTTCTACAATTGTTGATGGAGCATATTAGGGTACAAAATAGGAGGCTGATAACATTTATGAGTGATAGGAAGAAAGGGAATTTGGGTGCTTTGGCTATCCATTTTCCCAATTCACCGATCAGATTTTGCATGAAACACATTTCTGCAAATTTTAAGAACATATTTAATGGTGTTATGGTGCAGAAACTAATATGGAGGGATGCCAGATCCACAAATGCAAGGGACTTTGGGCATTTCATGGAACAAATAAGGACTACGAGTCAGGAAGCATATGAGTGGATCAATAAAATTCTACCTCGTCATTGGAGTAGACATCTATTTGATGTGACAATCAAGAATGACCTCTGTACCAACAACATGACTGAGTCTTGAAACAGTCAGCTTAGCATGGAAAGGTGTGGGCCAGTGGTATCATTGCTGGAGCAAATAAGAAGAAAAGTGATGAGAAAGATTTAGAAAAGGAAGAATGAGGTAGCTAAATGGACTACATCAGTTCCTCCTACAGTCTTGAAGAAGATTCAGCAAATACAAAAGGTTGGGAGACACTTAGAGGTGATTTGGGCAGCAGAGAATGAATTTGAAGTTATTGATGAGACCAAAGTTTCCATCATTCATCTGAACAAAGCAACCTGTCAATGTGGAGGGTGGCAAATAAGTGGGATTCCTTGCAAGCAAGCCATGACATGCATTATGTACAAGAGAGAAGACCTTGCTGAGTATGTTGATATAAGCTTGAAGACATCTACATACTTGCAGACTTACAACACTGCAATCCACCCAATTTCAAATGAGAGCCTGTGGCCGGATGTTGAGGCTGAATCTGTATTACCACCAGAAAAGAGAAAGCAGCCTGGTAAACCAAAAATTTGTAGAAGAAGAGAGCCAGATGAGCCAACAAAGACCACTAGGTCTTTCACTTTGAAATGTGGCATATGCAACGGTCTTGGTCATAATAGAAGAAGTTGTTCACAAAATGTAAAGAGATCGAAGACCACTAAAGTATTTTTGCAACGAGGCATTCTTGACTGTTTACATTGTTTTATGAATACATGAAGTTAATTAATTATTGTTCATACTATTTCTCTTCTGTTTGCAGCAAGGAGATGGGGAAACAGGTCCTTTAACACAGCAGCAAAGAGATAGGGAAGCAGGTCCTTCACAGCAGCAACACCAGTAGCTGTAAATGGTTATTGTTTTTTGTCATCAAGTGAGTGCATTGGTATTGACATTGTTTCATTTTTTTTTCATGCTGTGCAGTGGTGTATTTTTTGACCATTCTATGTTATTGTAACCACTTGAAAATTGTAAATGGAAATGCTGTAAATGGAATTAGATGAGCTATGTTGAGAGCCATTTTTTTGAGTCATATGGGACTAGGATGGGTATATATTGGCTATAGTTGTGACCTTCCTTTTTTTGAAGGTACAACATATAAATAGTTAATGATGGCCTTTAGAGTGACTAATGGGGTTGCATCCCCTATATTTATAGAAATTTGGGTTGTAACTGCAATACTCACTTGATGAGGTTTATTTCAATATATTGTGTTTTCATTTCATTCCATAACTTTATTCAGTTTGTTAAATAGCTTTTATTGCTAATGCAATATTTACTTTGTTTCATAACTTTCATTGCAAATGCAACTACAACAATGAGCAAAACAAACATAAACATAATGACTTTCAATAAACCTTGCATTGCCTCTATTTTTTGCACCATTGTTTCCAATGCTTTAATATCCTTTTTAATCTGCATTTCACTAGCCTCATTGGATGGTTGGGATATGTTTCCACTACTTGCATCATCATCTGTGCTAAACTCTTCATTATCAGGAGTCCAAAAGCTATAATAGTTGCATTTTCCTTGTAAACAAAAAAATACAGCTTGGATGGGTTTCTTGTTGACTCTGAAATCTTTATTCCAGCTTTCCTTCCGCATTGACACATTCTGTTCTTGAACTTGATGATGCTACCGTTTATATTGCTCCTACTAGTTGATGAATGCATTTTTTAATTTTCTTGTTATGTGAATCTGCTGTTAAGAGTGAAATTTGCAGATGAAGGGGTGTTTTTGCAAATTTGATTTTGAAAAAAATGAATGACAATAGGTATGTGGTGGTCTATAGTTATGGTTATGCTGGTAGGATAAAAAAAAAATTTGTAATGAGTAATTTTACGATCACAGGGGGTGTATTTTAAACTGCAGTGTGCAATATATATAAGGAATTTTGTGACCGTTGCACAATAACGATCAACTGTCACATCTCTTTCAAATTTCTTTTTTTTTTAAAATTTTCAAAATTTATTATTATTTTAATTAATAGAAGAGAATTTTGAACATTTTACCCTCTGACAAGGACCTGACATAGTAGTGTTAAGTCAGAACTCCGTAAAGAGTGTTTATGCATTATACAAAACAATGAGGTTGTATTTGGAATTATACTAAAGGTCAAATGGTATATTTGAAATTGTCCCATAAAACTAATGTATTTATAAAATTTAAAATGATATGTAACTAAATAACATATCTATTGGCAAAGTTATATCTTTAGTATAAATGTACACTATTAAATATAATTTTTTTAAAAGTGATTCTTATTCAAAAAATAATAATAATTAAGTGATACTTTTTTAAAATGTAGTATTAATCGTGAATAAGTATCTTCTAAAAAATAACAATTTATGTGAAGCGATGTAACATTTAATCGAAAAAATAACACTTACAATTTATGTCGAAAAATTGACTAATATCAATATAAATTTGTCCAACACTCAATATTTGCTATAAAATTGAGAATTTGGGTTTTGCTTTCTTCTCTAGTTTTTTTTTTTTTTTGAAGAAACAATTAGCTTTTACTTGACAATACAATATTATTTTGTGGGAGTCACGAGTTTTATACCATACAAAACATTACATGCATAGTACTTTTACTTCACTCATTTTCCTACACAATCTAATAGAACTTTATAGGGGTAAAATAAGGATATAATTGGTACCCTTTCAATTCCATTTCTTAAGTTAGGGAAAAAAAATAAAAAATAAGTTAAAAAAAGAAAAAGAAAGCAAAGAAAGTTAAGTAGAGTATTTCACCAAAAAAGAAAAAAGCAAAAAAGAAGTTAAGTAGAGTTCAGGTGTCACATGGGAGAATCCAGATTGAGAGGTAGAGGAATTAAATCCAAGAGGGTGTTAAACCCAAATCCGGCAAAATCTTTCTCTTTCCTAGATACCTCATGCCATTTTGGTCAGATAACAAAACAATTACACAATAAAGGAATTTGCACAGAATCAATGGTGGGATTCAATTAATAAAATATGTCTACTTTTTATGTTAATGATTTATGCCTACTATTTTATCAATCTTTTGTTTAAAAAATTCATTTTACTATTTTTCTGTACTATTTGTCTTCGCTTTTTGTCGCTCTCATTCTCTTTTTTTTTTTCCTCTGCAAACTTATTTGATATTCTAAATTTTTTTCATTATTTATACAGTTTTCAAAAATAATTATATGTAATATGTAAATGCTGAAAAATTTATCCAATATATTTTCATCATTTATTAAAAAAAAAATACAACTTAAAAAGCATGCTTGAAGAAACACGGACCCTTCGATTTCCAGTCACACTATCTTTAGAGAAAAACTATGTCCTATCCAAAAGCAGTGTGTTATAAATATAACAGTGTGAAATACTGAAAGTCGACGCTGACTTTTCAACTTCTAGTTACACCGTCTTCGGGGACACACCCCACTTAATCCAAAGGCAATGTGTTATAAATATGACGGTGTAGAAGACTGAAAGTCAAAAAGTGATCTTTCATCTCCAGCTTTATAAAACCGTCATTAAATGCTCTATCTCCATTTTCATCTCCTTCTAAAATCAAAACTCAAACCTCCATTTCCAAAGATTTCATGGCTGACAACCATGTTCCCTCTTTGCCATCTCAAGATGAGGTCGAGTTGAACATAAAGTTGAACATTTTAACTTGGATGATTGATTTATTCGGCATTGATGTTTTTTGCATTTTAAATGAAAATGAAGAATTGTCCATGACCACTTTTGTTGAATCAATTATGTGTAAGTACTCAGGGCTAAAATATATAGATAAACCAATTGGCATTGGCAAGTCAGCTCATGTTGCATGATATAGCTTTATTTATTATATATATATATTTTTTTTTATATTATTATTATGGATATGTTGGCAATGAAATTACACATTCTTCTTTTGCTTGATTAGTCTTTTGTTTTTTATTATCTTTTTTTTTCTTCAATAAACATGGGATGTTCAATGTGTATTTCTCTGCCTTTGGAGAAACACGCCGCTTTTATAATGGATAGTACATTTTCATGGGCGGTGTAAGATACGAAAGGTCGAGACTTCCCACCTATTGTCTAACACCTTTCTATCTAAAGGCGACATATTTCCCAAAAGTTGCTTATATAAATATGAAAAAGACTATCTAAAGCCTACCCATCTTTTTCCTTCCACAATCACCTTAAAATACCTCCACAGCTAGTTTCAAACAAACTTATTTCTTAAACTCCAATTTCAATCTCATGGCAAACAAATATAAATGCAAGGTGTTGGTTATATTTGATAGTTTTCCACCACAGGGGAACTCCAAAAGGAAGTCCACAAGCCCATCCCTGGGGCTGTCAAATAAGATGGCCACAAGACTTGGGCGAGCTTCCTCACCACAGTCACAACCAACGTCACCATCATCATCGTCGTCGATAGCCTTGTCGACAAAATTTCTACTACGACGAATGCATTTGTGATGAGTGCTATGTCAGAAAAGAAGTGGCTTGCTTCATTTTTTATTACTCGTCCTTCGAGCGTCGCTTTTCGATTAAATCGCTTAAATGGAGCTGGTTCGACGATGTTGACACTCTAAAACAAAACGATGACGACACTGATATGAATTTTTAATTTTGTTAGTTTTTTAGGAAATTTTCTGCTATTTTTTTGTATTTTTTCAATGACCGAGTAAATGTTATAGCACTATATACAATTCAGTCGATGGAATTTTTACTTGTAGTTAATATAATATCATTTTTTGACTTGGTATTTTGGCTTTTATTAGTATTTTCAGTGTTTATAAGCATAATATGTGACTATGTATTGTTTAATACTTTAAAAAATTTAAATAAAAAATAATCATAGTATATTTTTGATGACAATTGAAAACGACATTAATTAATTAGTCTGCTCAAACATTAGGCATTGTATGCAAATTCTAAAAATGGTTCAAAAAATATGTGTTTCTGTCATGTACACTATCTGTGACATAACACACTCCCTTGGTATAGGTGGTGCGTATACCCACGATTAGAATCCATGACAAAGCTGCACTTCGTTCGTGGGACAATAAACTGGCCATACCAAAGATGGTGTGTTGTTCAACGAGCAGAGCGTAAAACAAAAATACATGTTGCTTTTGTTTCATAACCTAATAACTTTCTTCTTTATGAGCAGTTTTTTCTTGGTGAATTTCACCGGAAAAATAGAGTTTACTGTTGATTTCGACTAGGTGCATTTTTTTTGTGATTTTCACTGGTGACTTTGGTGCTGATTCTTTTTTCACAGAGATACCAATATATAAGTCGTGAAAAAATAGAGAAAGAAGAGGGAGAAGAATGGAGAAAATAAAAAATATATGAGATTTTTACTTTTGTAAACAAAGAGTAAAATATGAATTTTTTTAAGTAAAAGGCTGATAAAATGGTAAAGAGATTAACATAAAAAAAAATTGGCATATTTCATTAATTGAGTCCAACTATATGCATCCGTATAATGTTTCCTATATAATGTTTCATTAATTTTTTTTTTTTGCTGAAAAATAATATTTCATTAATTGAGTCCAACTATGTGCACCCGTATAATTTTTCCTATATAAAAAGTCAAACACGCATTTGGTCATCACCTTCTGTGGGTGGGAATATAAAATTCCATTACCAAACATACCTATTATTCTCGTAAGAAAATTATACAATGCGCCCCCACCAATCAAAGGTTCATTAAGGAGATTTATATTTGAAGTTGTAATTTAACGGTAGAAGCCAGTCAAATCATTATATTTGTGAGTTTGAGAGTTATGGTTCGAGTTTTGGTAGTTCTATGTGGACTCAAATGTCTTTCTCATTTGCTACCGCACGAATGAGTGAGAATTTTCAGTGATACGGGCCTTCAGTGTGGACTCCCACTGGATTAAAAAGACGCTTGTGATTGACTTACTCATTATATAACTCCTGAACTAATGACTTCGCTACAGATAAGTCATTTTTCTTTAAAAAAAAAAAAAAAAAACCTAAATGAGTAATATATCAATTTATATATGAGTAATAATGGGCAATAAAACCTCATTTGGTATTTACCAAAAGAAAAAACCTCATTTGGCATGCAAGGAATAAGAGAAAAATATTGGAGATAAATATTTTTATCAAATGTTTAATGATGCATATTCTTGGACTCACAATTAATTATTCTCTAACTGGTTATGTGAAACTTGCTCCCTAGGATTAAATTTGCATTTTATTATTATTATTATATTGTGGATTTGTATAATATGTAAAAATTCTCTCATTGAAAGATTAAATCGATCGTGGGTAGATTTGTTATATTTGTAATTTATTTAAATTAATAATTTAATTGATAATATTTAAAAAAAATTATGTCCAATTATATACTTTTTTTTATGTACTGTACCAAACAAAATATCCTATCATATCATCTAATTCAAAACGATACTAAAATATAATAAAATTAAATATATATGTACTTGCTCTATCCGATCTAATCATATTATTTTTATCTAATTTAATCTAATCATCCATGCTAAATAAAATTTAAACGATTTATATTGAATAAAAATTACTCTATGAATAAATAAATAACATAATCATAATAAATAACATTTTTTTATATGCAGTTAACATTGATCTACGCATCAGCCAATGGAGAAAGTCTCCACACGGAACCCCTTATTGGATTTGGGGTTGCACTATAAATGGATCCTATTCTTCATTATAAAAAAGAAAAATCCAAATTGAATAACTCATAAAACAAATAATATAATAAATTACATATATATTATTTTTCTTTTTCTTCTGGTTATATGAACTATATTAATGTGGCTTTGGAGTCCGGATGTGAGAGAGAGAGAGAGAGACAGAGACAGAGACAGAGAGAGAGAGGAGAACCTAACCCAAAAGGTAAAGGAAGATGACAATGGGAAGATGGTGTTGCAATTTCTGACCTGAGCACCTTTTTCTTCCTTGTGTTCTGCTGCAGGCCTATTGTGATGAGGTAAACAGTAAAGAGAAGAAGAAAAAATAAAGATTTTTGACTTATTTTTTTAAGATGTCTTGGAAGCTGCTACTGTTTTGAGGTACAGATCTATTTGTTTGGATTTCTTATTTTTGTTTTAAATTAAACCCTTTTTGAAGATGTTTTCCTTTAGTATCTTGGGTTTTTCCATCTGGGTTTTCTGGGAAAATACCCTAGAAAATCTAGGGTTCTAAGGATACTCGAAATATTGTCTTTTTTTCTTTATGAAGTTTCATTTTTTCATGCAGATCTTTTAGCAGCTGTGTTAAGCAACTTGGCTGTGATCGGATAACGTTATCTGGGATTTCGGGATTGTTTTTTTTTAACAAGTTAGTCTTCCTCCAGCTTATTTTATTTGTAGATTTTAAAGCTGAGCCCTGTTTCAATTTCATTCGCTCTGATAATTTGAGCCAGAATCAGTTAGCTTATGGTTGCAAGTCCACAATTCGTTTTAAAAAACTTTGAGAGATAAAAGTTAGGAACATATATTTTGGTTCTTGTAGATTAAAGAAAAGGGAAGGAAAAAAAATTATGAACTGCAAGTCTGAAAGCCTGCATATGCGGTTGACATGTATAATTGTTAACCATTATTTCTTTTTCTGAGTTGGGATTCTGAAATGTAGTGGATTTCTGTGGAAGTCCGTCTTTATAAGTTTGATCTTTTTCCCACTCTGTAGTTTTTTAAGTTGTGGGTTTTGTTATTTTGTTTTTTTCGCAATGAAAAATTTTCTGATTGGAATTCTTTTTTTTTTTTTGATGAGAATGAAATCAGAATGTTTTGTGAATTAAACCTATAAAATTTTCTCAGCCTCTTCAATATGCTGTTGGATGCTTAGAGTATCGAGCTCCAAGGATATTCTTTGTTTATAGAAGTATGTTACCTGATAAACCTAATTTATCCCCCCTCTTTTTTGGCCCAAAATGAGGTTCAAGAACCTAAATTATTTTATAAACAACTAAAGTTTGGCCCTTTATGCTACTTTATTGTCAATGTGAATGTTCTATTTTTATGCTTTTTTCTTTTCTTTCTTTCCTTTTACTTTTGGGTTCTTTTATGTTTTCTTTTATCTTTTGGTCGTAATTAATATATTCTTGTTGGCTACTTACTGTGTATTGGCAGCCATTTGCGCGAAGCTAAGTGGAATGTAAGTTATTAGAAGATTTCTAAGGAGTTATATAATTGTACTGGTATTTGTATCCACCTGTAAAATGTCATTCCGTAGCATTGTCCGGGATGTAAGGGATGGTTTTGGGAGCTTATCTAGACGCGGTTTTGAAGTCAGGCTGACTGGCCATCACAGAGGGAAGTCTCAGGGATCCATAATTGATTTGCATGACCAGCCTCTTGTGGATCAGAACAGTTGTTGGGCTAGCCTCCCTCTAGAACTTTTGTATGATGTAATCAGGAGACTGGAGGAGAGTGAGAGTACATGGCCTGCACGAAGGCATGTTGTTGCATGTGCCTCAGTTTGCCGTTCATGGAGAATTATGTGTAAAGAAATCGTTAAGGCTCCAGAGATTAGTGGAAAACTTACATTCCCAGTGTCATTGAAACAGGTTCAGTCTTTTTGGTTCATCAATGTGTTTTGTAGTTGAGTTTTATAAATAAGTTTCCATCTGCAACTGAGTAGGAGTTTTGAAGATTCTGCATCTAATGCATTGCATTGGCAAGGGGACTAAGTATTTTTAACTGTTTGACTTTTCAGCCAGGGCCACGTGATGGAGCCATTCATTGCTTCATTAAAAGGGATAAATCTAATCTGACATACCACCTTTTTCTGTGTCTTAGCCCTGGTAAGCATCTTTCCAGCTATTTGGCTGTATTTGGTATGTTGTTGAGCTCTGTTGCTTTGTAGATCCGCAGAATATGAATAATCTCGTATTTGATATATAAATTTAATATGCTAATTTAATTTATTTAATTTGTGAGAAAATGAAGGGGGAAGTACATTAATCTTATCCATCCTTTTCCCTTCCCACTTTACCAAACAACTAAGTAGGTGAACATCCCCCTTCCTTAAGATCGTCTGCTACTAACTTTCATTTTTTCCTGCTTTTTGGTCCTTGCTAGACATTGTTTTAGCATTACATAATTGCATTTTAGCATCCCGTAATTGTAGAATTTTCTCAATTCTAAAAAAAGTCGCTGTTTCTGCTGTTTAGCTGTAACTGGAAAGAAAGTATTTGAAAAATATTGTAACTATTTGTTTAGTAAAGACAAAAGCTAAGCAAGTATTACACTTAGTAGTCCTTTATGAAGTTTACTCAATAGATCCCCAAGGTTACAAACCACTATGCTATAAACTATTAAATACTTTTAGTAGCTCCATATCATTTGGTGATTAATTTCAGCCTTCCCATAATGGAGATATCATTTTGTCAAACGTTAGTGTTATATATCTTCCTTTTCCTTTTAAAAAAAAATGTAGATATCAATTTCAACTGATTATCAGATTTCATATTTCTTTCTCTGGACATGAAGGTCCTTGTTAGGAATTATCAAATTTCTCAAAGTTCCTTTAGAGGTCTCTAGGATGTTGCCTAAGCTTCCCTAGTTACAATGTTTCTGAGAGCACAATTCATGATTTTATTTTTTAGCTCCAAGGTTCAAAACTCCCTTTCATATGCTTTATCTCTCTCTCTCTTGAAATTGAAGTTGTTCACACTGATTTTCCATGGCTGTGAAAGTTTTATTCTGTGGTAATCCGTTTCTGAGGAAATATTATGATTCACTATTTTATTTAGGTTGCTTACAAAACACTAGGTCTTGCAATGGTGTAATTGATCAAATATTTAACAGAGCAGAAGTATGGAAATTGAAATATGATTTAGATATGCAACTTTATGTTGTTAAAAAATAAGTTTCTGGACAATAGTGCATTTCTCTTTAGAGACTTCATGACAGTTTATATTGGTTAGAAAGCTCTTGATAGGTCTCTAAGTGAGTATGGTTCCTTTCCTTTATGGTCTAACACGCTAAATTTCAAGCCAAAGAAGCTTCATATGACATGAAAATAGTTAATCTGAGAATTTTTTGATCTTTTTTCCTGGTGGATTTTGTCATTTATAATTAAATCTGAGTTGCAATCTTAATTAAATTCATACCATTTCTGTGTCATGGAGTTTCCTCCTTTCTTGGTTTGCCAACCAATAAATTTGAATCAAACAAATAAAGGAAGAAAAAAGCAAAACCAATATGTGACGTATTAAATTCTACCATTGTATGTTGTTACCATGTGAATTTTTCCCATGTGCCTGCCAAGTTGAAATGCTTTCCTTAATTTTGCTTTCCAATTTTGCAGCTTTGCTTGTTGAAAATGGAAAATTCCTTCTTTCTGCAAAGAGAACCAGAAGGACTACCTCTACAGAGTATGTGATCTCTATGGATGCTGACAACATTTCAAGATCAAGCAGCACTTACATTGGAAAGCTCAGGTAAGAACATAATCTGAAACTTAGAACCTATATATCTAATATATGTAAAGAGACGCAGTCACCAATGTCCGCATCATGCACCATACCAGTACATTGTTTTTCTCAATTCTGCAACCAGTGCTGTAGAGTAATATTAGCCTTTGGTATACTCATCTAATTGATTCATTCGAAAACTTCAAAGCAGAGTTGGTGTACATTGCAGTCAATGTTCGTAACCAGACCAAATGACTAGTTTTGTAGAATCCTCATAGTGAAAGAGAATTAAAATTACCGGGCACAGACAAGCCTCTCCCTCTTAACAGAATGAAAACATACAGGTTATAGTAAAGCACTAAGGCTCATCTTAATTCCTTCTTTATGTGCCAAGAGTGTAGCTGAAAATTTTGTGGAGTTGAAGAATTTTGAAGCTTGATGGATAGAGTTGTAAATTTTTGTGGAGATTGTGCTAATTATGTATATATTTTTACTTGAGGCTGTGTGGGTGTTTTTTTCTCAAATGTTTATAGAAATCACGGTGTTTCCGAATCTAACTTTGTTTCATGTTCCAGATCAAACTTTCTTGGCACAAAATTCATTGTATATGATACACAGCCTCCATATATTTCTGTGCCTGTTCCTTCTCAAGGGCGAACCAGCCGCAGATTTTATTCCAAAAAGGTCTCCCCTAAAGTCCCAAGTGGTAGCTATAATATTGCCCAGATAGCATATGAATTGAATGTGTTAGGGACACGGGGCCCAAGACGGATGCACTGTGTCATGCATTCAATCCCAGCATCAGCTCTTGATGCAGGTGGTACTGTCCCTGGTCAACCTGAGCTAATCCCTCGCTCTCTAGAGGACTCATTTCGAAGTATCTCTTTCTCAAAGTCACTAGATCACTCTATTGAGTTCAGCAGTGCACGGTTTTCAGAAATTGCTGGGCCTCGAGATGATGATGAGGATGGCAAGGTAAGACCCCTGGTTCTGAAAAACAAGCCGCCAAGATGGCATGAACAATTACAGTGTTGGTGCCTGAACTTCCGTGGACGAGTAACTGTTGCTTCTGTAAAGAACTTCCAGTTAATTGCTGCCACCCAGCCAGCTGCTGGTGCACCAACACCATCTCAGCCAGCTCCACCAGATCATGACAAGATAATTCTGCAGTTCGGCAAGGTTGGTAAGGATATGTTCACCATGGATTATCGATATCCATTGTCAGCATTTCAGGCTTTTGCTATCTGCTTGAGCAGCTTTGACACCAAATTGGCTTGTGAATAGAAAAAAGAAAGAAAGAAAGAAGAAGATAAGTATGGTGATGAGCAGCGAAAAAGTAATGTTGATTGTGCTATTTATTACCTTTTTTTTCTTTTCTTTGGTTACTCATTTTCTGTTCTTTAAAATCTGCTGTTTTGGGGTAGTGTCGTTCAGATAGGAAATTGGTAGTATTAATTCTGTTGTAAAACACAATTGTAACTAGAATGGAGCGCTCCCTTGTAATAGGGTTTAACAGCCTTCGAACTCGAATCATCCTTGTTGACGTCTATTTCTCTCAACTCATGAATTGTCACTTGCATATGGTCTTTTGACTTCATGTTGCTTGGCTTTGTTTGGTTTTGCTTTTGGCGATAGCTTTGGTGGCGACTAAAACTCTGGAGAGCTGTATGCCTATTTGCTTCTGTATTTTCCAGCTCTAGCCGAAAAGGTTAACAAAGCCTTGTTTTGCTTCAAGCTAGCCAGTATGATGAGGATGGTGATTGGAATGCAAATTGTTTACTTATTTGAATAGATCGTACGGCAATGTTTGAGGTTTTGCTTAACCGATTATGATATAACATCAGAAAGTGCAAAAGTTGAAGATCTTATTTTTTAAACAATAATACTAAATTTATTAAAATATTAATCAAATTTATTTGTTTTTTAATAATATGTAATTGGTTTAATTTTATTGTTTTATTTATCTATTTAAAAATTTATTTATTTATGTTTAAATTATACGAATATTTTAGTTAGTAATATTTTTAATATTTGTTATTTGGTAAATAAATTAAGCGAATATTTTAATAGGTCTATTATTACTATTTTTCAAAAGTACTAGATTGCCTGCACTAAATACAACAAACAATGCAAAAAGAAAATAGGTTATCAGGCTTGGCAATGCCAATGATCACATGCGTTAAAGTTTTCAATTTCTTTTTTTTTTTCTTTTGGATTAATTGCATTTTAGTAAGAAAGTCTTATTTTTTTAAATTTTAAATTTAAAACATTATAATTCAGCTCCTCAAGTTTCAAGTTGTTTTATTTTTGTCCAATTGGATTTTTGGTAAACGGAAATTAACAGTTTGATGGTATTAAAAAATAATTTTTTTGAAAAAAAATATTTAAATTGAAACAAATTAAAATTAGAAAATGTGATAAATTTTATTTTAATATTAGTTCAATATGATGGAATCGTTAATCACTATTAGTTAAAAAAATCCAACTGGGTGAAATTGAAATAAATTAAATAAGACCGAAATTAAAACATTTTAAATTTAAAAGTTGCTAAGTGCAACTTTCCAAAAACTACAATGTATTTAATGTAACTAATCTTTTTTTTTGCTCCTTAAAATATATGGGTTCTTTTCCAACTATACTTCTAGATTATGATCATTTTGTAAAATGTCAAAAAAGAACAATGTTCATTTGATAGGCAAATCTGCAGCAACCTTCAACTTTCAAGGAATAGTTTATAATTTTTTAATTTTAATTTTTGTCTTTAAAATAGATATAAATGATTGTTGCACATAAAAGTTTTATNATGATAATATATATTAATAATAGTTGAACAAGAATATAATAATAATCAAATATGTCTGTAAAGGCTATAAATGTATTGTCATAAATTTAAAAAGCTAAATTTGACTTAACTCAAATTTTAAAATTTATAGTTGAAATTAACACTAAAAAAAATACTTTGGAATTTATAATATAAAAAAATGTTATTTTGGAAATTTTAAAATTATAATGTATAAATTTTGAAAAAGGGATATTATTATTATTATTATTTCTTTTGAAACGAAAAAGGAACATTATGTTAGAGGGGAGGTCTATGTACATATAAATGTGTGTGTGTGTGTATATATATATATATAATTTTTAAATTTACAAGGAGGTGTCAACAGTTCCTTTTAATATTGTAAGCATATAATAATAAAAAAAATATTGTTAAATTCGGAGCTGCTAGTGTATTTTTCCCGTTAAAAAATTATGTAGACATAGGATACAAATTAGAAATATGCCAACTACCAAGCCCTTAAGTGCAAAAAAAAAAAAAAAAAATCTCCTGCTGCTGATGTTTTTGTTTTGTTTTGATTTTTTGATTTTTTTTTATTTTATCTTTTTTGGGGGAAAGGGTTTGATATTTATTTATTTTAATTTTGGCGTAGTTTTCGGTCTTGGATTTGGGGTAACCAAGCGAGGGGCTCTCAGGTCCTTCGCCAGGTTTCAAGATCCCGTGTTTACATTTGATTCCTGAACACATGTCTGCCCCTTGCTCCTAACAACACTATTCTTTCAGACATACATTCGTCCCAACCAAGGTACTTTTTTTTTTTTTCCTTGGCCTGCATTCCCTTCATTTCATTTATTCTTTCTTTCGAGAATTTTTGTGATCTGGGCATTGATCATCATCAATGGATGAGATGTCTGGATCGAAGAATTTGCTTCTTTCCTCCTAGCTAGGTAAAAATTTTGGTCGAATAAAAAGTTGGGGTTTTCGTTATTTTTTTTGTGATTTTTGTTATTGGTACTTTAAAGCTAGAATATTTTCTAAAATTGGTGAAATTCTGTGAATTGGGTTGCTGCTGGGATACAAAAAGTTTGTGAATTTGGTTTTGTTTGTCATTTTCTTTCTGTTTTTTTTTGCTTTGGGTTTTTTTTTTTTTTTTTTTTTTTTTTTTTTTTTTTTTTTTTTTTGCTGATAAAGAACATGAATAATAATTTGTAGGTGGGCATCGGAATGTTGAGAGAATTGGGGGTTTGGATTGATGAATTCGGCTGAATCACACATGGGTTTCTGTTGATTTTTGGTTAATAAAAAACTAAAATTGTGCTTTTGTCTTTGATTGTCCTGAGGATTTTGTTTTCAGAAATCTTTGTGAACAATGCCCTCTACGGACAATTCGGGTTCTTCTTCTCCTTTGGCCTCAATTGGTCGAACCCTTCGGAGTCGTAGACGAGAACGTGAACCTTCTCATTCTCATTCTCATTCGCATTCCACTGAGTCTAATCAAGAGACTAGTGCTCTGGATTCGGAGCTCGAGTCCTTCCAACAGCAAGTTGCAGAGAGATTTCAGGACCTCTCTGCTGTTAGTGCTGATGAATTATTGTCATTATCATGGATTCAGAAGATTCTTTCTATGTTTGTTGGTTGCCTCGAGGATTTCAAGGTTATTCTGTTGAAAAGCAAAGGGCAGGCCTCGAAATCACCATTGGACCGCTTCCTTGATGAATTCTTTGAAAGAAGTGTGAAAGCTCTTGACATTTGTAATGCTGCTCGAGATGCCATTGAGAAAATCAGGTTATGGCAGAAGCATTTGGACATTGTTCTCAGTGCCTTGGAAAATCGCCATAGGGCATTGAGCGAGGGCCAATTCCGTCGAGCCAGGAAGGCTCTGATGGATTTGGCACTCATGATGCTCGATGAGAGAGACTCTGGTTCAATATTCTCCCACCGGAATAGATCTTTCGGCCGCCATCACACAAAGAAGGATCAACACCAGAATTCATCCGGCCATTCTCGTTCTCTATCCTGGAGTGTTTCCCATTCTTGGTCTGCTGCTAAACAACTCCAATCCATTTCTAACAGCTTGATACCACCTCGTGCGAGTGATGTTGCAGCTACAAATGGGCTTGCAATCCCAATTTTCACTATAAGCTCTGTGCTTATGTTTGTTTTATGGGCTCTTGTTGCTGCAATCCCTTGCCAGGATCGTGGTCTTAATGTTCATTTCACAATCCCACGGAATTTCTCGTGGGGAACTCCATTTCTATCACTTTACAATAGGATCTTGGAGGAATCGAAGAAAAGGGAAAACCGGAATGCTAATGGGCTGTTGAAGGAGATTTGTCAGGTGGAGAGATGCACAAGGCATATGACAGACTTGGTGGATTCGGTTCAGTTCCCGTTGACAGAGGAGCAGAGAAAGGAGGTTGAACAAGGAGTTCAGGAGTTAACAGTAGTTTGTGATACATTTAGGACTGAATTGGATCCATTGGAGCACCAAATCAGAGAAGTTTTCCGTAAGATCATGAATTGTCGAACAGAGGATCTTCACATACTGAGTAAGCCAAATGATATCGAGTAACTGAGTTTTTATAAAGTTTTTAATGGGCATCAAAGTGTATTATTTTTGCGTATATTGTTGGTCTTTTTTTTTCTTTTTTTCTTTTTTCTTTTTTTTTCGCATTTTGCCAGCCTTCTGCAAGTTGAAGGCTTTATATGGTCAGCAAGTTTAAAAGGAAAAACTAAGCAGGTAATTATTTTTCTTGTATGTATCACTATACTTTCTGTAAGCAAAATAGTATTCAAATTGGATCTTTTGTTAAATGGTGCTGCTTTTTCTGTGCTCTTTTCATGTTCTCATGTTTGTTTGTTTGCTGTTATTTCTCTGAGATTCAGATACCTTATATTATGTATTCTTTATGGTGACTCATTTTGTTGTAAAGTTTTAAGTTCTGGTGGCAATTCACTGATAACATAATTTGTTGAGAAAAAAAGGTGAAATTTGATATTTTCTTATAATTATAGCCAAGGTGTTCTAGTGCTTCATTTTGGGTTTATGATGAATCTCTTGTGAGGGTTAAAATCAGCTCCAACCTTGCGTACTTTTTTTTATTGTTGGGATCCCCTGTATCGGGACTATAACATGTGTATTATTTATTTATTCTGGACACTGTAAAAAAAGTGACCGAATTATATTCTTCCCTGGTGTCTATTATTTTGGATCAATATGGTATAAATTTTAATAGGAGTTTTTTGCTTAAACAATTTTGGGCTTCTTGGAAATCTGTTTAAACCTCTCTCTCTCTCTCTCGACCAATATGGTATAAATTTTGATAGGAGTTTTTTGTTCAAACAATTTTGGGCTTCCTTGGAAATCTGTGGTTTAAACCTCTCTTGCTCTCTCTCTTTGGGGTGAATGGTTTAAACCTGAATCCTCTGCTTGTGTTTCTTCAATACTTGCGTATGCTTGTTCTTTTCACTCTTCAAAGTTCATTTTAAATTTTATTTATCTTTTAAAATTTTTGTTGATAAAATAATTTGATATTATCCAATGGATTCCACGGTTAGGATTACAAGTATAAAACAATTAGGATCCTCTGCGTGTAAGCAGAGTATTTTGCAGTAAATAGGAGCGTCTATTCAGCACTTATCGCTAATAAATGATAATTCTACAGAGTTTCTAAAACCCCAATTTATGAATTTTTGTTCTTTTCTTATAAAATTTGGTGCTCTATAGTATAATAATAATTGAGATATTCGTGAAACCTCTGGTGTGACTTGTAATGGCCATTTTCACATTTGAAGAATTCGTCTTATAAAGAAAAGATTTGAAATGCTAATATAATGAGGATTTCTCAAATAGGAAAAAAATATATTTCTTTTAATAAAAAAAAGAGCCTATTTTTGAAAAGAAAATTAGATTATTCAGTAAAAAAAATGAAAAAACCAAGAAGGAATGTTAGATGGTAAGATACAGATAGTATAGATGATAGATCAATTTATTCTAGATAGGAACACTATACTGGTAAGCTTGGAATATTTAGAGCATCTCCAATAGAGAGTGTGGATTGCTGCATATGTGGCATGGAAATAGACATTGTATAAATTTATATGGCATCAATGCACAATCAATTTAAAAATTGTTCTCCAATGGTAATGTGTACAAAAATTATTTATAGTTATTAATTAATTATATATTTTATTAAGTATTTTTAATTTTTAAGCAAATCGGATTTTTAAGAAAAATTTTATTTTTTTAGAAATTTGATAATGTCTGACAGAGCTTCTAGAACTAGACATTCACTTTGACAATGTTAAAGCCACGTCAGCTCGACACTCATTATAGACATTTCTATTTGAGAGTATTTTTTTAAAATAATGTCTATATGTACTTATATAGCATGTTAATTTTAACAATGCACGTTCTATTGGAAATAGTCATATTATTCAAAATCTATGTAAGGATAATTAATATTGAGTTTTGTCGAAAAGTAAAGAAAATGAAAGAATCAATAAAATGAGAGGGATGCCAAATGTGAGGAATGAAAATCATATCTTGACTGCTGGCGATAAAAATGGATTAAGTAAATCCTGACCCTGAGATAGAGAAATTTACAGCTCTTTTTTCCTTGTTAAGGAAATAAAATCTCGTGCTCATTTTGAAAATTGATTGAATTGAGATTACTTATTCTACTTTTTTTTCTTTCTTTCTTTTTGAGAGAGAGAGAGAAATAAAAGTTAAAATAAAGCGTTACCGATTTACCATACATAAAATACTCTTATTATTAGTTAGTAACAAATAACTTCTCCCAACTAACTTTAACAAAAAAAAAACTTCTTCCAACTAAACAAAAATGTAACAGAAAAATTACACAAACACCTAATATGCCGTATGGTTGATTTGGGGTTTTTGCATACTTGTCCGACTGGACTTTCTCTGAAAAATACACTCTACTCCATATTTTAAAGTTTTTGTAACATAACCCTTTAATAAATATTTTAGCTGACAAGATGTTAACGCTAGTTGAACAAAAGTGCAAAATGACAAAAATAAAAAATAAAAAAAACGTTCACAGCACAAACGAAAGAAAATATACTTCGCAAGTTAAATTGTTTAAAACATTCTTAAAATTTTTAAAAGCCATAATTTTATCTTTAATAATCTTATGAATCTTTGAAGTCTAATAAATAAATCTTTCAAAAGATTAATTTGAAAAGCTAACTATTTAATTTTGTATCTTTGCCCCCCTACAACTTTTCTAGAGAGCAGTAAAGAATTTATTCTAGTGATTATGCATTTCTTTATGGACTAAAAATATTTCTTGTAATTATAAAAATTAACATACCATATAAACATATATAGACGAACTCTAATAATAATGTCTATAATGAATATTGAGCTAACATAGTATTAACATTGTCAAAGTAAATATCTACTTCTAGAAGCTCTGTAAAACATTGTTAAATTTTCAAAATAGTAATTTTTAAAAAAAAAAAACCTAATTTACTCAAAAACTAAAAATACTTAATAAAATATATAATTAATTAATAACCACAAATAACTTTTGTACATATCATTGTTGGAAAATAATTTTTGAATTAAATGTGTATTTATGCCACATAAATTTAAACAATATCTATTTTTATGTCACATATACAGCAGTCCACATTCTACATTGGAGATTCAACATTTTTCATTTTTTTAATCATGAAATCAGCATAGCAATGTAAAAGAAAAGAAAAGAAAATAATAATCTTTGCAAAAAGAAAGAAAGAAAAAAGAAATAAATAAAAAATGATCATAACACGATAAGTGATTAAACCAAATGCAATCATTGTATTAAAAATCTAAAATGATCATATGTCCATCATATTAAACGTTCCATAACTTTCTATTCTTCTTTGCAATCCAAGACAACACAAAAAATCATGTCAAACCCAACTACAGCAATGGAACTGTTATGCACAAAAATCATGTTCCTAAGGTATTATACCAAATCATGTTGACACTCATGCATGTGGTAGAAGACAGAAAGCAAGTGAAAATATGACAAGTAGTCCTCATCTTTTGAGAACCCTTATAGATAGTTTTGCAGTCAATTATAAGAGTATAGCAGTCTATGTACGTTTCTGAAGGATCTGTAAGATATATGAGCAGAGAAAAAAGGGACTTCTCTACGCAGATGAGACAGCTATGAAGGGCAAAATTCAACAAATACAGGCAATCTCCTTGATGTAGTAGTAGGGCCAGCAAGAATCCTGTCGATGTAGGCATTAACCTTTTTCCTTAAAGGCATTTCAGTTGGAAAACTCGGTAGGATAACCTCAATACCATCGTCTTGCGGTGACCACTCCTTAGAAGTGGTCAGAGCCTTGCTGGTGTCTTTAAGTGTGACAGGTGAGGATGTTTTTGTAATGGATTTTGCTAGTTTTGTAACCATTGGTGATGCCACAATCTGAGGAACAAAGCAAAACTTTGTGTTACAGATATATATGTACAATTTGTGCCTCAGAAAAAAGTCAAGTAGAAATTAACTATAGGAATAAGTAGTTGGTAATATTTATCACCAAGTGTATCAATGAGTACCTCAGTTTTGTTCTTGATAGTTAGTCGATGTGGGCGGAGCTCTTCTTTACCGTGAGCAAACTGCAAAAAGGGAAATTTATTGTGAATGTTTGCACCAGAGTCAGATTTGGAAGATTCCATTCACCAAATGCAATTCAAACCAATCAGTTTTTGGATGCAAACTAACTTTCAGAGAACTATCCAAAAATGACAAAATCAAGAATGCTAATAGACCCTACTGGCTGAAACCGACTGGAGTGTGGGAGAATTTCTGTACAAGAGGTATATTTAGTAGAAGGATTGCATTTTCAGGGACAATTTCCAAAAGTATATGCAGGCAGAAATTGGGGATTTGGATCAAAGTAGGAGCCATGAAAAGTGGATCTAGTTACTGAGAGGAAAGCAACAAGCAGCTGAAAAACCATTAGAGGCTAAGATGTACAAGTTCCTGTTTGGTTACTTGTCATGAAAGACACTGAAATATTTTTAAAAAGTACAACTTCTCACTACATTCCTAATTAATCTGCATCAAGAACTACCATATTGCAAGCAGAAAAATTAAAATAAAAGTTTCAGTAGTGTAAGCAAGCAGAAAAAAATGGAAATTTAGACCAATGTTAGAACCTGTAGTGAATTGCGTTTTGTTTTTCTTACCTTTCGTCAAACGCATGGAAATATATTCAAGAAGTAATATTTTTGCCACAACAAAACCTAATTATTTCACTCTTGCTACAGCAATATGCATCAAAAACCGCCATATTCTTCCAATCAAAAGGAAATCAACAAATGAGTCATGAAAGTATCAAATTCTTCCAATAGAATGAAAAGGAAATCCACAGCAATGTATAATAAATCAAGAAAGACTAAACTCTTGCAGTCAACAATGTCTGCATCAAGAACTATCGCATTCCTCCAATGGATTAGGTAAATAAAAAAAAAGTAAAAAGAAAATTAAAAAATTGCTTCAGCAAAAAAGCAAGAGAGAGAAAACATTGACCTGGCATTTGGAGCTATGGCGGCACTTCCCATAATCCTCCCAGGCGTGACAAATCCCGGTTTTGTAGCGGCTCTTACCAGACGAACCGGAGGAGGAAGACGAAGCAGAGGAAGATCCCCACTCGTTGCTCCTCCCTCCTCCGCCCCTCACGAGAACCGCGTCCATCACCAGCACCTCCTCACCTTCCATGGCCTTCACCGGAGTTCCGTACAACACCGACTGCGGCGATCGCTCCATCAAGTTCTCCACCGCCGACAGCGGCGACACCACGACGGAAGAAGACGACGGCGGAGATAAGTACCGGAGGATCGGCAAGTTATGATCAACATTCTCGGGGAAACAATCGAAGGTCGGACTGCCGACGATTGGTTGCCGGTGGTGGTGGTGACTTCGGTTCCCAAACATCAACTGCGATCTCGTCCGCTCGTCCATGCATCCACCGCTTCAGATTCCGATTATCTTCTCGACCTATGAATTTTGATTTCCCGCCATTTTCAACTTCAATTAGAAGAGAGAGAGAGTTACTGAATAGGGGTTGGCTGCTAATAACTTTTTTATTTTCTTTTGCTTGCGCCAAAAACTTCTTTTAGTAGGGACTTTTATTAGATATAAATTTTTAGTGAGGAAAAAAAAAGACAAACAATTACTTATATTTATTCATATTTAATATAATATTCCAAATGGAAAAAAATATATATAATATAATGTTAAGTCATGTGTTAATTTCTCGGAATAGGAAAAGACAAAAATTCCATAAAGTACCGTGCAAAATAACTATATAATTCATAACAGTTAGAAAATTACATGTAGTATAAATATTAAAATTATGTATTTTGAAAAATAGTCCAGCATTAGAATTGCAGAGATTATAGAAAAGGAATTGATTTTTTTTTCTTTTTTTTTGGGTACATATCAAGGATTGTCAAAATTTTAATTTTTTGGTAATAAATCAGTATTGTCGAAGTTATGTACTCATGTATTCCGTTGTTCTAAAGTGATATCCTACCTTTAATTCAAGAATTGTCTGCAAAATACTTGCTAGCTCCAAAACCAAAAAGTTGGTCTTGAAATGCAAAAAAATGAATGTAAAACAGCATAACCATGAATTGATGAATGGAGGCCACATTACATTACAATGAAATACCACACCCTATCAACAAAAACTTATGTACGAGAGTCATTGAACGGACAAATAATAATACAATATACACAAATTTCATCACTAAGAGTCCCAAAAACTAAAATATTCAACAAATTTAACAAGGTGACTGAATCTTCAGATTCAGATCCCATCAATTGCATTCTTCAGATTACCACCAAACAATGACATAAGAGGTCCACCATGGACCCTCCCCTCTGGAATATCAAAGTCCAAGCTCTTTCTCCCACTGCTACTGCTACCGTGACTTGCTCCATACTTGTTTCTTCCATCCTCTCCCCAATCACCACTCAAGAGGTTCGAATAGGATGCCGAAGACTTCATGGACAGAGGAACAAGTACCTGAGGGGGTATAAGATTTCTCTTTGGCAGTGGCTTTTCCAGTGAATCAATGCAGTCAGAGGCAACACTGATTCCTGAAGAAGAGTGGTTATTGTCAAAGCTACTCCCAGCAGTTGAAGCAGCAGAAACGAGACCATGAAAGAGTCCCGGTCCAATAAGACCTCCTCCCTTGCTCAGTTCCCTTTCCTGAGCCATGCTGCTGTGAGCAGCACATAGACCACTCTTGCCCCTCGCAAATTTCTCACAGTTTCCTTCTCCCCAAGTGCATCTCTTCCCCCCGCCATGAGCTTTGCAGAAGTCTGTGCTTCCCTGTGCACTCTTTCCACAGTCCCCGTACCTGCATCGCTTACCTCCACCATGCCTGACACAGCAATCAGTCCGGCCACGAGCACTTTTCGTACAGCCTGCCACAGCACACCTCTTTCCCCCACCATGAGCAACACAAAAATTTGTGCCCCCATGAACGCTCTTGGGGCAAATCCCACCACCGTTAAAAAGACAGCGCTTTCCCCCACCATGTCCTTTGCATAGGGGAGTACTCCCTTCAGCCCCCTTGGTGCACCCTTGGAATGAACAACGCTTTCCTCCACCATGTGCCTTGCAATACATGGTGCTGCCTTGTGCACCCTTAGAGCAGTCCTGATACTGACAGCGACGTCCACCTCCATGCGAGATGCATAAACCAGCCTGTCCTTCTGCACTGCGTGTGCAACCTTCAACCTTACATCTCTTTCCCCCACCATGTCTGATGCAAAGCCCTGACTTTCCCCTTGCAGCCTTGGTGCAACCACCTACATATCCACATCGTTTGCCACCACCATGAGCAATGCAATAATCTGTTTTCCCCTCAGCACTTTTAGTGCAACCCAAGTATTGACACCTCTTTCCTCCACCATGGGCCTTACAGTAGGCAGTTCGGCTCTCAGCACCCTTGTTGCACCCAGGTTTTTGGCATCTCTGTCCGCCACCATGACCAATACAAAGACCTGATGCCCCTCGTGCTCCCTTTGTACAGCCCATAAATTTGCATTTCTTAGAGTTGTTTTGCTGGTCTGAATATGTACCGGTAGTAGCCTGTTCAGAGGTAGTGTCAACTGAGTATTCCATGGTATCAGATTGTTCGTGGGTTTTTAGCCGAGGTTCTATCCCAGGCTCTAAAAGTTCTTGTGTCTGCAATGAGACCATCGTTCTTTCCATTCTTGGAGCCAGAAGAAGTGACGGCATATAACCTCCTGATTTCTTTGCTGAGGTAGAACCCTCATCAACAACTGGAATCGAGAGTCTGTTACCTTCAGTAGATAACTCATGGGGCATATAAGGTGTATTAATATTACTCTCAGTGGAAACTGAACAATCAAGCACACTTGAAGCTTCCCTAGTCCCTCCAGAAAGGCCAAGTTGAAGGATTGAATCACCCTCAGATGGCAATGCCTTAGGTAATGAATTGGTTAATGCATTGCTCCTTTTGAATGTAAAATTGTAATAATCATCACAGTATATACTTGGTGTTGGGCCCAGTCCAAGTACCAACCTGCAGCCATCATCAAGAGCTTTGGGAAAGTTAACCCCATGATTACTTTTCGTGCACCCATATCTCGAACTATTGTTTCCTCCAAATCCAGGGCAATTCAAACAAAGTGCAGTATCACCGATGTTGTCATTTGTTGTTAATTCACAATCATGAGAAAAAAGTAAATTATTCTTGTTCAGATCCATTTTTCTGATACAGTATCAGTAAGAGACCCAAGTAGATGGTAGATTTTTAGCAGATGCCGTTAGCAGGTCATCATATGAGAATTAAGTGAACAATAAGAAAGTTTATGAAGCTACTTCCCCCACTAACAAAGCCTGATGTGTCTGACCTGTCCATCTTACTGTAAGCACCAAAACCACTAGATCTTCAAAGAAATTACTTCTTTATATATCTTATAACGTTTCTAGGATAGAACCCTTTTATAAGAATGGTGAATAACAATGTGCTGTGATCACCGGAGCTTCTTGTGCTCCCAGCTGACAAACCATCCAGCTTCATTAACCCTGTAAAAGGAGAAAAACAAGTGGATGGAAACAATACAATTTATATGTGAAATCAGTATCAAATAAACCCAGTAATTTACTTAAGTTCCACACAGAAACAGAAAACAACTAGAATAACAAATTTATAACACCATAAGCAATATATACTGCACAACAAGGGGAAGATAAAAAATAATAATAATAATAATAATAATAATAATTATAAAATTAAAAAAGAAGAAGAAGATAAATCACAGCACTCATATACAGATAAGCAAGCAGCAAATGGGAGAGGGACTGACGGGAAAGACAAAATTCAAGTAAAGGAGAACTAACATAATGCGTGTTCTGATTACCCCACAAACACATGAATGCATTAGCAAATATGATTGGCAACCAAAAAAGTGGTGGTCCAAACTTTCAACCTAAATAAGTTGACTAGGTAAACCTTTTGTTTATTTATTTTTTTTTATTTTTTTTCTTATTTTGGAACTTGAGAAACCAAGAGCAATTAACACATTAATCATTTTTGAAGCTGGGCATCAAACAAGTTTCATTCCAAATTTTTAACCAGGAAATCTTGAGAATGTTTAGAAATAAAATCCCAAAGTAAACAGTGATTTTAGTATTATGAACTGCCTTAGCTGACTTTAACAGAAAATAAGGTGTCAGCAGAAAGAGTTAGTTAAGGTGCAAAATTATCCAAATTATACTGATAACTCTGCACTGTCATAACTTTAGATGCCCAATTCAGTAGTTTCAGACCTGATGCTAAGTTTCCAACACAAGCACATGTTACATATCCAGACCTCTGAACTCCATAATTTACTCAGCAACTACAAGTGCATATTGGTGTCATATCACTTCAGAAAAAATCTCCAATCAGTATATGCCAATGAAATTATATCAACACTCCTGCAAAAGCAGTTATATAAATATAATACGAATGAAACAGTACAGCACGAAAGGAGAAACAACAAAATATTGACAAGCAACATCACGGGATATGGACACAAGATAAATCTAGTACTAATATTATGCAATGCGTATGCAATTGCCAATATAAGCTTTCCTAGAAACTCACAATAATAATTCTTTTCTATTTCCCACCTTTTACCAAGTACTAACCAACAAATCAAAGCTAACCAATTAACTAAAACTCCCTGTAAGAAAGTTATCTTTTTTGTGAAGATAATACAGAGATCAAATTGAACGCGTTTCTTATTGGAGATAGAAACTTGTGTATTTTGACGTTAAATAATATTACTTATAATCTTAGATAGGTACTTCTTTTTTTCGGATTTTTTGAATGCAAGCACCATTCAGTATAGATATAACGGAGTATATGTGTGTGTGTGTGTGAATGATACATGTGATGTGCCTGTATTCCCAATACACAGACCGCACATACACGTAGATTAATATACACGAAGACAAAAATATCTTCTCAACCAGCACATCTTAATTTACCAAAACCAAGCACAAGTTTGAGCTTTCAGATTTACAAAACCTGGAAAAGGAGATAAGAAAACGAACCCAAACCATGAAAAGAACTGCAGGAAAAGAAAACCCCAACTACCATCTTGGAAAAATTTTAACGAATCCAGTCAGAACACAGCCCAGATCAGAGATATGGAAAAATTATATCAGAAAAAAAAGTGACCGAATAAATTAAATATAAAAAATGAAAAAAATAAAATAAAATATGCAACGAGAATATACAAATAAATCATAAATATAGGACTTCATTCATTCTTCCATAACACTAATTTATCTAATAGAAAAAAAAAAACAAACACACACTTGAAAAAAAAAAAAAAAAAAAAAGGCTATAATCCAGAACTAGAAAGAAAACACACTACGATTTCACAAAACAAAGAAAAAATGCAATAACAAAAGCATACTAAAAAAGAATAATAATTTTTTAGAAAGAAAAAAAAAACCTAGAAGAAGAGAATTATAGAAAAGACGAGAAGAAGAAGAAAGAAATAGATTCGAATATATACCGCGATGAAAATTTGAAGGAAATTCTGAGACAGACGTCGGATCTGCATGAGCGCCGGAAACATCCTTACGCTAAAATTTTCTTCGAAGAGAAAGAGAGAGAGAGAGAGAGAGAGAGAGAGTAAAATTTTAAAAAAGAAAAGAAAATGAAGGAAATTGTAAAGCGCAAAATAGAAGCAGAGAGGGCGGAAATTGAGAGAGAGAGAGAGAGAGTCAATAGGTTTGAGGAGAAAAACTTGTCCAGCTGTATTTATATTTTATCATTTTTATATATCAGGTAACATATAAATTCGATAATTTTTAGACAATAAAATAAAACAGATAAATTCTATAAAAAAAATTATAAAATATTAATTAAATTTATATGTAACACAATAATAAAATAGAGTACCAAAAAAAAATGCATGTAGACCTTTTGGGGCAGCCATTTGTCGTATTCTAATATAAAATAATTACGAAATACCAAAACTAGCCTAGTGAGCTTCGATGTTTCCTGTTTCGACCAAACAAGTTTTATATGGAAAAGAAACGGCTGAAAAGTCAATATTACCCTCATATACGACAAACAATTATGCTTAGATTTTTTTAAGTTTTTTTTTTAGTGGTTTAAGTTCATTTTGGTCTTTCTATTAAGTCAACATTACCTTCCTTTATGGTTGAATTTTTGAAAATTAATAGTTATGTTTTCGTATTTAATCAAAACTTATAGGGTTGTGAATCTTGTCATGGTTTAAAATCAATTATCCCTCAAAATATTTTTTCCATATTCTATATAAAAAAAAATATATGAAAATGCTAAAAATAGCCTTACAAGGCAAAGGCGGGATTTTGATTTGCACATGCTTTTTGTGGAAAACGACAGCGTAAAAAGTCAAAATTACCCTTACAAAGAAGTCAGGGAATTTTGGGATGGTTTCTGGTTATTTGGTCTTTTCGTATTCGTAGATTTTGTCTTTAAGTGGACAAATGAGTGGCAGAGGTGGAAAAGTGCCCGTATCACATTCAAGTAGAAAGAAGAAATCTAAGAATCTGGTGAGTGGTGCTGATCTGGCTAATGACTCAGCTTCCATATCGGCTTCGAATTCGGCGCGCTGAGAGGAATTGGTGGCTTGGCTTGTGGGGAGATGCGAGAAAGGACACGAATATTGAATCCAGAAAGCTGGCGGACTTGTTTGGTTCGTTGTTTTATTAAATTATCATTTTTAAAAAATATATATTTGTTTTATTACATATAAAAGTGAATTTTCTTGCTGTTGAATTTTGTGGTTTTTGTACGGACCTAGATAAGGAATTAGGTTAATTTCATTGGTCTCTTTTCAAGCTCTATATAAATATACAAACTAACAAAAGTCATCGCCGAATTTATATTTTCTTAATTGATTCTTTTCATAAATATAAAAAAATTGAGTCTTTTTATAAATAATACATTATTTTATTAATATAATAATTGATGTATTTAAGAAATTATATACATGTTTCAGACTGAATTATGATTGTATAACCTTGGATAATTCCAAAGAAAATGTGATAAATTGTCATTTAAACATTTTAATTAAATATGATTTTAATATATTTATTCTTTATTCGATGGGAAAAAAAACAAAGCAAATAAATGGATAAGAGAAATGAATAATTAGAGAGAACGTTTAGTAAATTAGAGCATCCCCAACTATTTGATAAATATAATTTTTTTTACGAAAACTCTCCTGAATAGATCAATGCAAAAGCTCTCAGTTTGATATGGTAAAAAAACAAACGCTGTTAAACAGAATAAGTCAGTATTTCATTTAATTTAACAATTTTTATTAAAATAAAAATAATTTCGCAGCTTTTTATATTTTTTTTTACTTTTTTGGATGTGCTCAAATTTATTCTTCTTTCTCACCCACCATATCGTTTAAACTAATCCAAACTCTTTCTTTATGAATTCCCATTGCTTTTTTTTTTTTTTTTTCCCTTTTCCAGCATCGAAAATGCAAAGCCTATATACCTAAGTCTGACAACCAAAGACAAGAACTAGTTTGTTGTTCGTCTAATCGAACGCTCTCTTTGATTATGTGTTCCCTATGCAACTCCAATCGGAGCAAATACTGACTCTCTCTTTTTGCTATCTCTGATTAGAGTTTGATTTTACATATGAATATTTGTAATCGTTCAGTTTTGAGGAATACTGTTGCATTTGTTTTTGGTTGAAAAATTAAAGCTAATTAAAAAGTTTACAATTTTTAGGAATTTTGTTTGGGGTTCAGTGATTTTTCATATGTATACGGCCATTCCCTGTATTTATTTATTTATTTTTTTATCTTTTTTTAAGAAAATTTAGGAATTTTTTTCTTTCTTGAAAATTTTATTTGTGCCAGAGTATAATTTTTGAAGGTCCTGTTGTTGATAATCTAGAAGCTCATTCACTTCAGATTTAGAAGCTGCAATCGAGAAGAAATTCGTTGACAATATCGGTTCTTACGTGCCATAGATATAGCGTCAGAAGCTTCGAGAACTATAAAGGGAAAGTTGTCGTAGGCGATGTTGGCTTTGACGATGATGATGCTAGTGGTATTGGGGAGGGATGGGGATCTGGGAGAATTGACAACTGGGGTTTAGAATGATGCTTAAAAAGGTTTGATGGATGAGAAACGAAATGGTTTTTTGGGTTTGGGATATGATAATGAGCAGTGGAGGGGAAGAGCTACAGTGGTAGTCATTTTGAAAGTTTGGGGACAAGACAGTCGATGGAAAATTTGTATTAGTTCAGAATTAGAGTGATTTTTAAATTTCACTATTTATTAATATATATTATCACATAAGTATTAAAAAATTTTACTCTATTTGCAATATACTATGCATTTATAATTTTATTTTAATTTTTTTACAAACTTGTGTTGAGGAATCTTAGGCTTATCAAATAAAGGAATTATTATTTATTGTATTCCAAAAAATAATAAAATTATTACACTTTATAATTGATATGAGATTGTGGGACTTATCTAATTGGATATATTAATTTGCCACTCATTAATTATTTGATAATATTTTTTTTAGCCACTAATTTTTTTATTTTTTATTATTTAAGAGCATATTTAAAG
>QANX01005424.1:0-82001 GCA_003254975.1 Ochetophila trinervis
TAGGAAATCAATACAAAGGGTAAAACAAAGGACGGGAAATTTTTACGAGGCTCTGTGCGCGGCTAGGGAGGGAGGACCCGATCGTGGGGGACGAGGCTTGGCGAGGAGATTCGCGTTCTGGGGAGGGAGGAGCTTCGTCGTCAGTCGGGGGCGAGGCTCTGTGCGCAGCTAGGGAAGGAGGAGCCGATAGTCGGGGGCGAGCCTCTGTGCTCGGCTGAGGAGGGAGGAGTTGATCGTCAGGGGCGAGGCTCGGCGAGGCTGTGCTGTGGAGGGAGGAGATTCGGCGTGCTGGGGAGGGTGGAGTTTTGGCTGGCTGCGGAAGGAACCAAGGGTCTGGTGCTGGCAGATGAGGGCTTCAGTCGGGGTGTCGGGGAAGGAACCAAAATTTGCTGCTCTGTCACATGATCTTCATGGAATGGTCAAAGATTTCAATTGCTGACCGACCAAGCTGCTTCCTCTTTAATTTTCAATTCAAAATTGAAAAGACAAAAAGCCCACAGTCGATGACGTTATAAACCCCGACTGCTGGGGTCTATAGAAGATCTATATATATATATATATATATATATATATATATATATATANTGTGATTAGTTGTATATGCATACATAGATAGAAGGTGGCTGTGATGTTGCATGTGCATGTGGATATTAGGAAAAGTTAAAAATGTTTTGTAGTTGTGAAGCAAAAGCAGCAGGTAACGGTTTTTGTGGAATTGATGTTTCTTCTTCTGTTTGTATTCATAATATTCAATTATATTTAAGTTTTGTTTGTTTCTGAAATATAAAGCTGTATTCTCTCATTAAGATTCATGTCCTCTTGTACCGCAAACCAGAAAGAGAATGCATATTTATAAAACTATGGCCCCAATAATAATAATAATAATAATAATAATAATAATAATAATAATAATAAATGATGCCTACTAGAACAGCAAAACAGTTCATACATAAAAATTTATTAAAAATAAAAAAAAAGTTTATAAGAAAAAATAAAAATTCATAGGTGAACATTAACAACCTATAACTGCATGACCTCGTTAAAACATGACAAAAGAAAAACTCCAAAAGGGAAAACAACTATTAGAAAAAAGAATGCTAAGATACTTAAACAAATAAAAGTCATAACTAACAAAATCGATAAGCCTGATCACCCATAATATCATCCTTATGAGTAGAAACACAAAAATCTGGAAGAAAAGACCACCAAAGATCATCCTGTGCTAAAATATCATATTTAGAAAGAATATCTGCTACCTGATTTTCCTCACGGAAAATAAGAAATCCTAAAATGAATAGTGCGCACAAACCTTAAGCATCTAGACCACCTAGCCTGATACTTCCAAGGAATCTGAGCAGATCTGCCTCAAAAAGACCGACCACATAAGTGGAGTCACACTCAATCCAAAGATGATCCCAATTAAAACTTTCGGCAAGCTCCAAAGCATTTAAAACTGCCAAAATTTCAGCTTCAAAAGCAGAAACCAACTCCAATGGAATTGCAAAACAGCCTTTGACAAAACCTCGGGAAGTTCGAAAGACACCACCCTCACCACCAGGACCCGGACACCCATTAGCAGTACCATCAATATTGACTTTGATCCAATTTGGCATCGGAAGGTTCCATCTAACAGGAATAATCTTAGGAGCTTTAGGAGGAACTGCCTTAACCTTTAAATTCCCACAGACCAATAAATCGTCAACCGAATTAGCCATATGACCCGAGTGCAAAGAATTTGCCTCACGAACAGCTCTAACAATAAAAACAAAAGCCTGAGAGACAGGCGGCAAAAAACCTTCATGCAAAGACTTGAGCCTGGCAAACCAAATAGCTGCAAAACCCGAAATCAAAGCCACTTTCAAAATAGCAGCAACTTGAGAACTTAGCTTCAAATTTATAGCATTCTGAAAAAGAAAAAGAGGAGAGTCCGTAATGCGAAGACTAATCTTAAACTGTAAAGAAATGAAATCCCAAATAGCTTGCGCATACGGGCAATCCAAAAATAAATGATCAATAGAATCCGAATGCATCTTACAAACATAACAACGGAAAGCCATATGTATCCCATGCCGAATCAAAGCCAAATCCACAGGAAACCTGCCCAGAAAAAGTCTCCAAACCAAAATGGATCGAGAAGAAGGGAGGAATATAAGGAGCCCATATAGAAGCAAACCAACCCAAATGCCGAGAAGCATTTATACAATGCAAATACATTGCCTTGCAAGTGACTGTCCCCCTTTTTGAATGTCTCCAAACCAACCGATCCTCATCAGGAATCAAAACCCTAGTCTTCTCAATTCTAACAGCCAAATCAGGAAAGGCCAACTTGAATTCAACAGGTAACAACCAATGCCCATCCTCAGAAAGAAAATTAAAGAGACAAATATTAGAGGGGATGCACTGTTGACCCTGTAACAAAGTAACTAGAGGATTACCCAAACCAATTATCATACCAAAATCGTAATTGAGACCTACAGCCAATGAGCCAAACACAATTCTTAAAAATTTGATCTTGAATATCCCGGATGAATGACCAAATATAAGAAGTAAGATAAAAGGATTTATTCAACTTTCCTTTGAAACGAGATCTCAGAAAATGAAAAATAGGAGAATGAAAAGTCATCATCTTCCAAACAAGCTTCCTTAACAAGGAAAAATTAAAAAATTTCAGATTCTTTAAGCCTAAACCACCAAGCTTTCTCGGCAAACAGCAGTCAGACCATGCCACCGTGGCTGACTTTTTTCCATTAACAGCCCCAGTCCAGAAAAAATTCTTAATTGCCGAGGTGACATACCGAATTAATTTAACAGGTCATCGATAAACCATAAAAGTGTGAACAAAAGAAGAGGTAATTACCGAATCAATAAGACAAATACATCCAGCATAAGATAAATGACCACATTTCCAAGTATCAAAGTTTTGAAGAATTTTATTAGCAATCGACTGAAGCAGACATTGAGTAGGTTGACCTTTAAAACAGAGGAATACCTAGATAGCTGAAAGGAAGCTTTCCCTGATAGGACCCGCCCTGGAAATCCCTCCAGATTAACCGGAGAGGCCCCACCTGAGGAAGATTCTACCAGAACCCTTCGAGGTAGCCGACAAAATCCTCCTCCGAAAAAAAAATTAAATAAACAATAAATCAACAAATATGACGAAAAGTAGATAAGATATAAATTATAAACTAAAGTATGCCATGCAACAATAAGAATTTCATACTCAACCAATAATGTGGGTTTGAAGCAAGTGAGAATGACAGAGCCATTTAGAGTGATAGACAGAAAAATAATAATAATACAAATCCAACAATAAACAAAATACAAAGAACAGAGTTTAATACAAGTAAAGGAAGTAGCAGAAGTCAAGTACAGATGCGATATGCGGATGTGATGCCGATGGTAGCTCACGAGGACCTGCAGCTAGGACCTAGGGAACGAAGTTAAAACACAAAACGTGAGATATAAAATCTCAGTGAGTGCTCCTAGATAACTACAAAATACAAGTTCAACAGTTTAAATCCTTTACACTCAAACCTCACGTCACTCAGTTGAAAGGTTCCCCGTTTTGAAAATCATTTCGCAAAACCCTTGGTTTAATCTCCAAAATCATTAAATCATTATAAACAGTTTGTGAGGCGAAAACGTAATTTAAAACAATCATTGAAAACACGAATCAATCACTAAAACCATAAATACAATCTCAACAAGAAACATTTAGATTAATTTGTAAAACATATTTGTATAAAATGGCAAGTAAAAACATTTGTTAAATCCAAAACCGATTTAAAACAAAATACCATAGGCTCCAACCCATAATTTCAAAATCCACAATCTAAAACCATGATGCAAAATCCATGAATACAAAATCATAACTGCAACCGTGAATCGAAAATCATATAAATCCAAATCGTATAAATCCAAATCATATAAAACAAATCCATATAAATCCAAATCGTATAAATCCAAATCATATAAATCAACCCATATAAATCCAAATCGTATAAATCCAAATCATTTAAATCCAACACCGATCTAAAACCAAATACCATGGGCTCCAACCCACAAATTCAAAACCATCAATTTAATATCAGCAATCAACAAATATAAAACCCAACCAGTACCACAACATAGTATCGTGCCGTGTGACCCTCAGCGTCCTGATGGCGTCACAGGCGGGGGAGGGGGGTAAACTCATCACAACGAACCGGCGTCCCAAATCCGTCATGGCAGGATCCTCATCATCTCTCTCCCGACACGTGTTCGCAGCAGAGGATGACATAATACATATAGCGCACATAATATTACATCTCAATCAACATTTCGATACCGTGTGGTACTCCTCAAAACCAAATCCAAAATCCTCCATCATCGAATATCAACAATTTTTCAAATCTTTTTACTTTTAAACAAATTTCCAAAATCTTCTTTTTGAAAAATTTTACGAAAACAATCAAATATTTCGCATATCAGAAAATTGCCCCAAAATTCTTAAATTCCACAAAAGCCATAATTTTTCTTTAAATCACCAATTTACACAAAATAGTAAAATATCCAAAATATCAAAATCACCGATAACCATTTAAAACACAATCTCATATAAATTCCATTAAAATCACAAATGCATATATAGTTTTAAATCATCAATAATTTAAATCAGAATATAATATATTTAATAAGCATAATTTAAATGCGCAAGAAATTTCAATCAAAACAAATCATATGCGATTAAATCATAATAATATATAATCCCAAAATGATTTAGAAAATAAATGCACTCATTGGTCTGACGCGTGCTCCTGCTGGATCTCCGGTCCAGCCCTCGAACGTGCACGAACACCTAAAAATAATTTACCGAAAAATTCTTTTAATTACCGAAAAACTAACCAAAGGCTCAAAGGAGTCCTCTAAGTCTCCAACTACAAAATTAAAACACTAAATACCAAAATTGCCCTTCAATTTTAGTAATTACTAAAATACCCTTAACGAAAAATTCCCAAAATTTGAATTACTCCGTCTCAAGTCCGATTTCAACAAACTTTATACCGAAACGAAATTGAAGATGCAAGGAACGAGAATCTACCTTCAATTTCAAGATTCGTCCCTGCCAATGTTCGGAATTGATCCCGGAAGATCGAACCTCGGTCGGGATTGTGCGTTTTTGAATTCGACCGAAATTGGACCAAATCAAAGATACAGCAAGCTTGCCCACGACCCCCGGAATGCGTTGGGACGGGAGGTGAGCACTCACTCGCCGGAAAAGGAGGAGATCGGCGGCGGCGCGTGGAGGAAGACGGCGGCGGCTGTGGGCGGCGCGTGCGGAGCGTGCGTTGGTCGTCGGAGCTCGGGAAACTGCAGATCTGGTCACCGGCGTCGTCTGAAGCTCGTGGTGGTGGCTGTGTCGTCCCACTCGCCGGCGATCGGAGTAGATCTAGGTGGAAAGGTTGATGTCGCGGGTGGTTTTTCCAAAACTTCGCAGCCTTTTTCCGACATGATACCGCAGTCTCCGGTGTCAATCTTGGTACCAAAATGTAGATCATCGCACCATCTTTCCAACGGTACCAAGCACGCTCCTTAACTCCACCGGAACAGGGAGATATGGCCGGCCAAAGGTGGTGTCGCAACAGTGCACGGTTGCACGGGTTGCACGAGCCCTCGGTCTCGCTGCAATTTCCGGCGATCTGGGTCATTTCACGGCGAACCACCGGTACTAGGAGGAAGAGGAGGTCGCCGGATTCGATTTATGGGTGGTGGTCGGCCAACTCCGGCCACGGTGCGGCGGCAATCAGCGAGGGAAGAAGGGACGCGGTGAAGGTGGGAGGCGCGGGTGAGGTCTGGAAAATTCCAGACTTGGCCAAAATTTAAAGATGCAGACAGGGGCAAAATGGTCATTTTCCGTCCAAAATATCAGTCCTTGCCAAATTACCAAAAAGCCCTTCGCACTAAAATGACCATTACTTCCTGGTCTTAACTCCGAATTAAGCGTACTACTAGTCTACAGACTCGTATCGACTAGCTCTACGCAACGGTACCAAATTCAAAGCCAAAATATAACCACACAAAAAGTCAACTCCGAGCCCACTCAAAGTCAAACTGGTCAAACTTGAAAATTTTATTATTTTTCTCAAAACGGGATGTTACATTCCCAACCTCATTCACGTTTCCCTAACAATTTGATTTTTCTGAGAGATCTAAAAAGAATCACCAAAGAATACCTGAGATTTATTCCAATTTACTAGCTGCCCTGAAATGTCGCCATACCAACGAAAAAGATTGACCACGGCATGAACATTTTTCTTCAAACCCCTACAAAAAATTAAAATATCATCTGCATAGAGAAAATGAGAATGAGCCATTACCCCCTTAGTAGCATACATAGGAAGCAAATCATCCGAAGCCACCAACTGAGAAGTGTATTGGCTAAGAAACTCTTCCGCAATACAAAAGAGCAAAGGAGATAACGGATCTCTCTGTCTCACCCCCCTAGAGCAAGAGAAATAACCTTTTGGAGAACCATTAATCAAAACTGAAATTTTGGCAGACTGCAAAATATTAGAATTCCATAACCGAAACTTATCAGAGAAATCAAATGCTTTTAAAACCTCCATCAAGAAAGGCCATGATACAGTATCGAAAGCCTTTCTGATATCAATCTTAAAAGCCAAATTACCACCAAAGCACTTCCTATCCAATAAGTTAACACCCTCTGTAGCAGCAGCAACACACTCCTCAATATGGCGACCTTTAATGAAGCCAAATTGATTATGAGAAATAAACCTCGCAGCAATAATAGCCAACTGATCAGCAATTATCTTGGTAATAATTTTGAATAAAAAATTACCCAACATAATAGGACGAAGACCATAAATCGTATTGACATTCGAGGACTTCGGGATAAGAATCATAAAATTTGAATTTATACCTAGATGCAACTCGCCTGGAAGGAAAAAAAAAAATTGAACAGCTTTCACCACATTAGCCCCCACAATATCCCAACACTTTTGGGAAAAACAACCTGAAAAACCATTCGGACCCAAAGCACTAGACGGATCAAGGCCAAAAACAGCATGCCGAACCTCTACCTCCGAAGGCACCCCTGTAAGCATATCATTATAAACTTGAGATACATAAGCTGAAATTACTTGTCGAACATCAACCAAATCCAAAGAAGTATCATTTTTATCAGAAAAAAGATCTTTGAAAAAAATATAACATGCTCTTGAATAATGTTTTGATTAAAGCAAGGAGTATCATTAATCTGTAAACAAGTCAAAGCCTTGTTAGCTTTCTTTTTCCGGTGGAAAGTATGGAAAAAACTTGTGTTTCTATCTCCATCCCTCAACCATTTAACACGACATTGATCTTTCAGAAACAAATCATCCCTCTGCAACTCTCGATCCAAAATAGTTTGAGCTTCCAACTTTTGATTGTATAAACCCTCCGAGAAGCCTTCTGAAGCAATCTGAGGCTGAATATTTTTCAAACTCTCTCTGGCCTCTAAAACCCAAGAATGCACATTACCAAAACAATCCAAATTCCATCTTCGAAGAGCATATTTAACTGCTTTAAGCTTTTTCATCACCCTTAACATCGGATTACGTTCGACCTCAAAAGACCATGTTTTCTCCATCAGAGGTAAAAAATTAGCATGAGTAGCCCACATAGTCATAAACCGAAATGGCCGCGGACCCGTGGAAGAGTTGTGATGCAAAGAAAGCATTAGCGGATTGTGATCCGAATGATGCCGAGGAAGAGCTACACAAAAAACAGCATCCCAGAAATCCAAACAGGATTGAGAACAGAAAGATCTATCTAGCTTACTCTCACTATAAGCTAACAAACCATTGCGAGCCTGCGTAAAAAAAGTACCCTTAGTATCAATCTCACATAAACTCGAATCTGCAATGGCCGTACGAAAATCTGCACAAGCACTTTGTAAAGGAGGTGGTCCTGTTTTGGAGGTGGTCTCGTTTTCTCATGAAAACCAAAGACTGCATTGAAATCACTCATAACCACCCAATGACCCGAAACTGACAATCCCAAAGAGACCAAGGAATTCCATAACTCCCTACGACGAATAGGGAAAACACTACCATACACACAAGTAAAAAATAAATCCTCATTTGAGTCCGATAAAGAAAATTTAACTATAATTTGTTGCTCCTCAATATTAACCACTGAAACCCCCGAACAATTAGCTGAGGCTAAAACCCAAAGAGTTGGAGTAGTATCCCCAACACTGTTCTTAGTAATTAAAACAAAACCAAGTTTCTCCCAAAAAGAAGGTAAAACAGTTGTCCATTGCACCAAAGGTTCTGCAATGCAAAGGACAAAATGCTTATGAACCGAACAAAAATTTTGCAAAGCAAGCTGAGTTTCAGTATTACCTAAACCCCTACAATTCCAATACAAGAAATTAATTGTGTAGATGTCATAGCAGCCCACGTAACAGGCTTATTAAATACCGAACCAAGTTGTTCATGCCGTTGTCCCACATTCTTTGCCAACCAGCCACGCCGCCAACTCTTGCCACCCCTCTTCGGCTGCTTAAAAAGAACTATATCTAAAGCTTCCAGCTGCACAGAAGATTCTACCTGCCAAGTAACCATGGCCCGATCACCCTCCCTAATAGTAGAAATATGATGTTCATCCACTAAAGAATCGGACTCATTGTCCCCCTTATCACTACATCGATCCCCCCAACTGCGTTGAGCAAGAATGTCCAAAGCCTTCAAAGAAGTCTCTTGAACTTGAACCTCCGCACAAGATTGATTAGTAGTAATTTTACTTCCCGAAACCGCACCTTCCAAAATCTTAAAATGATTGTTAACAAAAACTATCTGCACCCGAGCCTTGTCACTCCCCAAACTCTCAACCGGTTCTAGAACCTCTTCCTGTATTGCCTTTTCTTTAGGCCTATACAATTTCCTCTCAGCTAGCTTCCCTTTGCCCTTGTTTGAGTTCAAATTTTTAGCCTCAAAAATCCTGCATTTAGCAGTGGCATGACCAATACTGTTGCAAGCATTACAAAAATCAAGTAAATTTTCATAAAATAAATTAACTGTGATGCTACCGCCGTCCTGATTAAGCAAAATATAACCCAGCAATTGTGAAGCCAAATCCAAATCAATTAAGACCCGAGCATAATGCCCAAATTCCCCTGCTAAAGTATTCTCATCAATTTTCAAAGGTACCACGATCTAATGAGCTAAATCAGATAAAATCTGTGGATGCCACAAAACCCAACTCAAATGAAAACTGACCCAAATATGAGTGTTTGTCGTTTGCTGTGTTTCCGGATTAAAATCCAGAGTCCTCTCACGTAAGCGTAAAATTCCCGATTTCAGATTCAAAGAACCCATGGCCCAAATTCTATTTTTTTCCTCCTCTGAATAAAGTAAAACTTGAAAACAACCCTTCCCTAGTGAAATTAATTTCCAATTGTTCAATTTCCATTCCTTGGAAAGGCGAGCTTTCAGCTTTGACAATTTCCATGGAACCTCCCCCTTAGCCAAGACAACCCGAGAAATGAGAGAAAACTTACAGAGAGCGAGACGTTTCTCATAGGCTTTGACATTTAAATTCACTGTCACAACATCCCCTATTCTAGTTGGAACTGCTGAAGAAGTTGGCATGTCAGTGGATTCAGCCCCGCCCACAACCATTGCAAAACTACGCATCATGGGAGGCTTTACCGTTGCTGTCCCGGGCAGAACCAAATCATTCACTGCATGTTGAACTGCTGTCCTTGGCAGAACCGAAGCCTTCGAATGAACTGGCAGTGCATCCACTGCTGCAACACCAACTGGAGGTTGTGTTTCATGCTGATCTGCTACTGGCAAAACCGACCCACTTGGATCTGCAGACACTACGGCATTCTTCGAACCTGAAGATGACGTTCCCAATTGAACCATCGTGGACTGCAGAGCAGTTACCAAGTCTGAGAGAAGCTTATAAAGCTCCATGGTTGGGGACGACATTAGTGTTCCTCCCCGCAACCAAAACCGTACCCCGTCGAACAAAAGTCCCACGACCAAAACGCAAATATGTAGCCGACGGAAAACCAAACCACCTTGAGTTCTCGATGAACAAGAAGTCACAGACCCCGTGTAATCAAACCAGACGCTGCGACTGTAACAAACTCCCTTGCCGACCGAAATCTGCAACCGAGCTAGAAAACTGCCAAAAACCAAACCAAGAATGCCATTGTGGACTTTGTGAAAGATGCCCACCGTAAACGAAGACCACCACTATGTAGGAGACCACCGTCGACGATGGAACAGCAACCCAATTATGCCGCAGAAGTCGACTCAGCAAAGCACCGTGTAGACGAGGACGACGCATACAATGACGTTGACGACGATGATACGACGACGCCGTGCCCAACGCCAAAACTCTTAACCGTAGCACCCGCTGCCGAAGAACAGACAGAACGCCAGAAATCCACCGAGAAACCTTCAAAACAGCCGCCGCCTCCATGCCCTAGCCATAATCGCCGGACCTCGCATCACAATCAATCCCAATAATAATAATAATATGTGTAATGTATGTATGGATATCATACTGCTAATTTATGAGAATGTGTGGGCGAGAGAGATCGATGATTGACCAAATCTTTTGTAGATTCAAAAACAAGGCATTAATACCTTGAATTATGTAGTTTGATTCACATGTTTTTAATTAGTTTCTATGCATCAATCCAATAACCTTTTATGAAAGGTTATGTTCTGCGTGATTTGAACTATATAGTAATTTGTCATTAGGCCTAAATTTTTGGAATATATATAATATTTAATTTTGATAGAATTACTTGTAATTGGATAAATAATGTCCATTATAAACTGAAAATATATCGTTTTAGTAAAATTGACGTAAAAATTATACATACAATTACATGTAGTATAGTTTTGAAATGTTAATGACCTTGTAAGAGGAAGGAAACATGCCGATCAATTACCACATAGAGTTTTTTTTTTTAATCAACCTTAAAAGAAATATCAACCACGAATAATAATTAATATTAAGTCCCACACATATTTTGTAAGTTGCTCTTCATTTAATGCGATACATCCTTTGTCTACTATATGTTTATGTTTTATTTTTTAAAAACTACAAAAAATATTTAAATGATGTATCGCATTAATTGGATTATATGGATAAACATATAGTAGCCATGTAAGAGTCCCCTGCATAAAAGTCTTCACAAAGTCCTTAAACCTCGGTAGTGCAAGTTCGCGCTATGCCCGGGCCGATAATGATTTGTGAAGACAATTGTTCATAAATTTGGCCATTAAGCCTCATGAAGCACTCACTTACGCTCTATATATTTTATTAATAATGCTACATTTATTAAAATATTAAATAAATTTATTTTTTAAATAATATAACAAATGATGTATTAATATATTTAATTGGTTTATTTTTTTTAATTTATTTATTAGTTTAAATACATTTTAAAATTGATTTGTTCACATATGGATTTGCCATCGTTCTCGCAAGTCTACTTGTTCACCTTTTTCAACACTGGTTGCTGCAAAGGTGTAAAGCCTACTCGCACAGATAATGAAGCCATTGATGTCTTTTCCTTATGCAGTATTATTGATCTTCAATACATGACTTTCACCCACACATCACTTGATAGGACCCGCACTACCCAAGTCCTGCCTGCAGGTCTTAATCACCCTGGTTAAGTCCCTAAGCAGTCAACAACTACATAATTAAAAGTTTCACAACTCAAACTCCTAAATGCCATAAATTTTAATAGAAATTTCGGCAGAGTTTTGTCTGTACTTATAACATTCCCCAAATTAATTACATGTACCTGCACGTCCAGACAATATTTCACAACAATCCAGTAATTTCTCAGAAATACACCCACATACATAATCTCCATAACATACATATTAAAATTGGATTACACAATATATATCTAGAATATTACAGTTTCCTATTCAACTAACATATAAACTTGCATAATCTAACTATGCCACTACTACCTCTAACTCGCTTCTCCTGCACTAACTAGCAACAGTAGCACGGCTAATAACCCAAGAAGTACCTGAAACATAATTAAGAATTTTTTTGGTGGGGTGAGTACTTATATACTCAGTGAGTAGAAACTATATAGAAAAATAATATTTTCTTCCATACATAACGTATATAAAAATTGGTTTGTTCATGCAATTTCTTTTGAAAGTAGTTCATCTTCCAAATTTCCATATTTCCGAAATATTCATATATTTATATGTATATATATATTTAACATAATTAATATATTTGTTTATGTCAAAATGTCTTGAAATATAAAATACACACAATCAATGCAACCAAATATATGAGGGACGTTCAGTGAAAAGCCATAGAACATATATATACGAACACATCATATATATACTGGGCTGGTAAGCTAACTATTATATACCCAGTAAAAAGTCACAGACATATATGTGAACAAATCATCATATACCGAGCAGATAATAACCATTTCTGTGAAAACCATTGTCCCTTCATATATTCACACATATATGCAATTCATAATCCAGTTTGGCGGCATAAACCATCGCACAAGCATAAATAATATGGCGGCATAAACCATTGCCCAATCACTTGGCGGCATAAACCATCGCACAAGTATATCCAATGTCAAACATCCCTACTCGGCAGCATACTCATCCCCCAAGTAGTCACCACATAAGTGCCATGCATTTATGAAGTCACACAAAATAATCATATTCATAAATACTTACTTTAAATTCATAATTAAAGCATTCTTTTAAACATATGTATAAATATGTATGTATTTATTTCAAAAAAAATAACAATGTAATATATATATATATCAATCTATATATATATACTTGTAAAAATTATTTAATCACAAAATATATTTCTTAATCATATAACCTTTGAATATATTGCAAAACCATAAAATATATGTATATATTCATACATTTACACACACACACACACACACACACATATATATATATGTGTTCCCACTCACAGAAACGCCGCGTTGACGTCTATCCACGGTTGGTTGCTCCTTGTCGTTCGACCGGAGTAGTTCCTTCCTCTAGTAATACAATAAAATAATATTACCAAATATTTCATTACCGTAATGTAAAGTAAAACCTCATTTTTATTACCTATTTTCATACTTATGCAACTTTTCTCCTAATAACATAGGTTTATTAATTATATTTTTACTCAAATGATTTTTAGAGGTTAATACCTAAATTTTTATTCTTAACTTTCATCACAATTAAATTTTCAACTAAATTTATATCATCATCCACTTAAATTTTCCAATTAAAATTACTATCTCTCAACCAAATATAAAATCAACCTTCACAATTCCTCTATATCTCTTAATTATAATTTATTACATTAACTACAATCACAATTCCTAATATATCATCATAATTTCATCAAAACCCATTCCAAACGCTCACAAATTTTTCTAAATTTCCATTCTCCAACTCTATACTACAATGCTTATCATTATACAACGTAATTAAGCATAGGAAACATGATTTACCTTTAATTGGAGCCAAAATTTCACACTTTCTTTAGAAATCCAAAAATCTCCTTTGTATCCTTTTTGTCAAATCTTTAACCTAGCTCACTAATCTTTAATTCCAACACTTAGGTTTTGTAAAGGAGTGAGAAAGAAAGCTTTTGGTACAAAGATTCCGGCAAGAGGTGGCCAAAATCTCTCAAAATCCGATGAGAAGGAAAATTCTGCTAAATATCCAAAAACTCAAACTTATGGTGGTTTTCGGTTAAAACAAACCTCACCGAAGTGTTTAGAAGGCTCTAAAACCTATGGGTAACCTATTTTTAAGGTAAATTTGAAGAAGATTGAAGAGATTGAACTTGGTTTCTCTCAAAAAGCTTCGTCGGCCAACCATGGGGGAAAGGAAAAAAAAAGTCCCCGCGTGAGGAAGAAGGCTGGGGCCTTAATTCAACTTTTTGCCCAAAATTCCAATTTGCCCTTTCCATCTCTTCACATAATTATTTATTTTCAAGGGCAAAATGGTCATTTGTCATTTTTATTTTATTTTCTCATTTTTAATTTTACTTTCATTTTATTTTTATTTGTCTACTTATACTAACTGTAATTAAATATACAAATTCACAAATTTTATTTCTAATTTTTTTTTATTTCCTTTAAATTAAACTTTAAAACTAACAATATTTATTTCACTAATAAACATTTTCTTTATATCATTAGTGTTATTAATTCTATTATTAACATAATTAATTCTAATTACTTTGCTAATTCCTATTTAAGTTTTAGGATGTTACAATTCTTTCCCCCTTATTTAATTTCGTCATTGAAATTAGAAGATTTACCTAAACAAGTGAGGGTACTGTATTAGCATCTCATCTTCTTTTTCCCATGTTGCTTCTCGAACTGTTTGGTTCCTCCATCGTACTTTCACCCACAGTATCACTCTCGTACGTAATACTTGCTCTTTTTCGTCAACTATCTCTTCCAGTTCTTCCTTATATGATTGATCTTCTTTGATCTCAACCAATGGAATTTCAATAACATGAGACTGATCTGGAACATACTTTCGAAGCATAGACACGTGAAATACATTATGTATCCTTGACAACTCCGTAGGAAGTAACAGTCTATATGCTACCTCTCCAATTCTTTCAATGATTTCAAACGGTCCAATAAACCTTAGACTTAGCTTCCCATGTTTCTTGAACCAAAATATTCCTTTCCATGGAGAAACTTTAAAAAACACGTAGTCACCAACTCCAAATTCTAACTCTCTTCTCCTTCTATCAGCATAGCTCTTTTGCCGACTTTGTGCTATTTTAAATCTTTCTCGGATAACTTTAACATTCTCTATAGAATCTTGTATCCAGTCAGGATTATATATCTTCTGTTCACCCTCCTCATCCCAACATATTGGTGTTCTACATTTCTTTCCATATAGTGCTTCAAATGGTGACATCCCAATACTTGAATGAAAATTGTTGTTGTAGGCGAATTATATTAATGGTATATATGAGTCCCAATTCCCTTTGAATTCCAATACACAAGTCCTAAGCATATCTTCAAGTGTCTGGATAGTCTTTTCAGCTTGTCCATCTGTTTGTGGGTGAAATGCGGTACTAAAATGTAGCTTAGTTTCCATAGCTTTCTGTAACCTTGACCAAAAACGGGATGTAAACCGGGGATCTCAATTTGACACAATCGTCTTTGGTGCCCCATGCATACTGACTATCTCATCCACAAATAATTTAGCCAGCTTGTCCAATGAGTCAGTAGCCTTGATTGGTATGAAATGAGCCGATTTGGTTAATCTATCAATTATTACCCATATGGCATCATGTCTATTTTGTGTCCTTGGCAACCCAACTACAAAATCCATGTTTATCTCTTCCCATTTCTATTATGGTACTGGAAGTGGTTGAAGCATTCCCGGTGATCTCAAATGACTAGCTTTTACTTGTTGACATGTCAAACACCTAGCCACATGCTCTGCTATGTCTCTTTTCAATCCCGGCCAATAATAATGATCCTTGAGCATACGATACATCTTTGTACTACCGGGATGCATATCTAGCCTTGAACTATGTGCCTTTTCCAAAATTTCATTCTATAACTCTATCATATTTGATACACATAATCGGCCTTGAAATCTCAAAATTCCATCCATCCCGATATAATGATCGGTTCGGATCCCTTCACTTACTTCTTGTGCTATTTTCCTTAAATTTGGATCCAACGGTTGATAATCCCTAACTTGATCAAACAATATTGGTTTCATTTGAATATTAGCCAATAAAGCCGAATCTCTTTGAACTGACAATTCAACTCTCAAAGATCTCAATTCCATTATCAATGGAAGATAGATTGTCTTAATTCGTGCCAATGAACCTGAAGTCTTTCTACTAAGAGCATCTGCCATTACATTAGCTTTTCCTGGATGATAATCAATTACACAGTCATAATCCTTTATCAATTCAATCCATCTTCTTTGCCTTTGATTCAAATCCCTTTGTGTAAGTAAATGCTTGAGGCTTTTATGATAGGTATAAATCTAACAAGTTTCGCCATACAACTAATGTCTCCAAATTTTTAGAGCAAACACGACTGCTGCCAATTCCAAATCATGGGTAGAATAATTTACTTCATGTCTTTTTAATTGCCTTGATGCATAAGCTATCACTTTTCTATTCTTCATTAGAACACATCCCAATCCTTGATGTGAAGCATCACACTAAATTTCAAATCCATCACTACCCGATGGCAAAGTAAGAATTGGTGCTGTAGTAAGCCTCTTTTTCAATTCTTGGAAGCTTTTCTTACAATCTTTTGTCCATTCAAATTTTACATTCTTCCTTATCAATGTAGTCAACAGAATAGACAACTTAGAGAACCTTTCAATAAATCTTCTGTAGTAACTAGCCAATCCAAGAAAGCTTTTAATTTCTGTGATTGTCGTAGGTCGTTCCCAATTAAGTACTGCTTCTACTTTTTAAGGATCTACATATATTCCTTCTGAGGATATAACATGTCCCAAAAATATTACTTTGTCCAACCAAAACTGACATTTACTTAGTTTGGCATATAGTTGTCTTACCCTCAATGTCTGCAATACTATCCTCAAATGTTAAGCATGTTCTTCACTATTTCGAGAATAAACTAGAATGTCATCAGTAAATACAACCACAAATTGATCCAAACAAGGTTGAAATACCCGATTCATCAAGTCCATAAATACTGCCGGGGCATTTGTTAATCCAAATGGCATCACTAGAAACTCGTAATGTCCATATCGAGTTCTGAAGGCAGTTTTTGGCACATCTGATTTTTTAATTTTCAATTGGTGGTATCCTGATCTCAAATCAATTTTTGAGAACACCTTGGCATCTTGCAATTGATCAAACAAGTCATCTATACGTGGTAACGAATATTTATTGCAAATTGTGACTTTGTTCAATTGCTGATAATCAACACATAATCTTATCGATCCATCTTTCTTTTTTACAAATAGAACTGGTGCACCCCAAGGTGAAACACTTGGTCTGATAAATCCTTTATCTACCAACTCTTGTAATTGTACTTTCAATTCTCTTAATTCAGATGGAACCATTCTATATGGTGCTCTAGACTCTGGTGCTGCTCCTGGAATTAAATCAGTGCTAAACTCTATCTCTCGGTCAGGAGGCATACTAGTTAGATCCTCAGGAAATACATCAGGAAATTCTCTTACTACTGGAATCTCATCCAACTCTTTAACAATCTCATAGCACTCATTGAGGATATGATACTTTGAGGCATCATCCGAAGTACTCCTTTAAAAATTACTTCTAGTTTCTTAGGTCTCCTGAAAACAACTTCCTTATTAACACAATCCATCATAGCATGATGCTGGGTTAACCAATCAATTCCTAATATTGCATCAAAGTCTTGTAAACCCAAAGGAATAAGATCTACGTTAAGCTCATGATCATCAATTACCGCTTCACAATTTCTATAAACACTGTCGGCTATCATAGATTTACCTAGTGGTGTAGCTACCACTAAACTACACTCTAAAGGTTCCAGCATTCTATCTGAATATATAGCAAAATTTCTAGAAACATACGAATGTGAAGAACCAGGGTCAACCAACACATATGCATCATTGCCAAAAATAGAAATCGTACTAACTATCACTTCTGGTGTTATATGCGCTTCCTGCTGATCCATTGCATACAATCTCCCTTGATTTCTGGGTCTACCTGGTTGTCCCCCAAGTCTGTTACTGGGTTCACCCATATTCTGTTGTGGTCCCCTATTTCCTCCAATGCTATAACTTCTCTGAAATTGAGGTTGATTTCCACCACCATACCCTAAACCAGAAGCTCTTTGGTATGAACTTCATGCGTGCTATAATTGAGGACAATTATTTTTCATATGTCCCCGTTGTCCACATTGGTAGCATATCATCCCCGCTGTCTAAAAAGCTCCATAATGTTGTCTCCCACATTGTCTGCACACTGGTACACCACTCTGAACTCCATGACTGAATTGGGATCCTCTATTTGTCCCTGTCCTGGATCCACTTTCCATCCTTGAGCCACCATCATAACTATGTCTTGAAATTTGGGTCCTACCTAATCCTCCATACTGAGAATGTACTGAGCCCTGTTCAGAGAATTGCTCTTGTCTTCCACTTCTATCACCCATAAAACTTCTTCTAGCAGATTCCATAAATCCGGAACCGTTACCACTCTTTTTTGGAGTTCTATCACTCTTAAAGAAACTTTTGAAAAATTGTGGAAACTTCCTTTTTTGTCCTTTTTCCTTTCTAGTCCTTTTTCCTTTCTAGCCCTTTCTTGATTCAAGGACTTCTTAACATTTACCGCAGCTTGTACTAGTTTTCCAAATTCTGCAAAACCAAAAGCTATTACAGGTGTCCTTACGTTATCATTCAAACCATTTTCAAATTTTCTGCACCTTTGGTGTTCATCTTCCACCATAAATGGAGCAAACCTAGACAGTTCTAAGAATTTGTTCTCAAATTCTTCTACTATCATATTTCCTTGTCTCAACCTTATAAATTTCTTAACTCTGTCATCCTGATAACTGACAGGATAAAATTGAGCATAGAATACTTCCTTGAACATGTCCCATGTAATCTCCATAGGGTTTGTAACTCTTCCTTGAATTGCTGTCCACCAATGATTTGCTCCTCCATCCAGTAAGAAGGTAGCATACAATAACTTTTGTTCATCTGTACACCTTAATACTGTAAATATTTTCTCCAACCTTTGCATCCAGTTATCGGCATCAGCTGGATTTCATGTTCCTTCAAAAGTTGTAGACCCCAAAGAACGTAATTGTTTGAGGGTTGGATCACCATCTGGTTGAGCTCTTCCTCAATTTGCCGCATTCAATGCTTGAACAAACATTTCCATAGTTTGTTAGCATTGTAGGTTGAGCAGTCTCTTCCTGCTGAGAGTTGTGTACCTCGTCCGTATCCCTTTCTGGACCCATACTAAATTCTTCTTCTGGTGGTGCCTCAGGCACATTATTTTTGGGCCTCCCACGCCGTCTTGAGAACATGATTCTACAAAACAAATACACTTTTTAATTCACAAGCAACCAATTAAATTCACATTCTACCATTAGTCACAACCTTTCAACACTATACGCTAACTTCACAACATCTCCTTATAACACTGCTCTGATACCAAGTTGACAGGACCTGCACTACCAAAGTCCTGCCTTCAGGACTTAATCACCATGATTAAGTCCCTAAGCAGTCAACAACTACATAATTAACAGTTCCACAACCCAAACTCCTAAATGCCATAAATTTTAATAGAAATTTCGGCAGAGTTTTGTCTGTATTTTTAACATTCCCCAAATTATTTACATGTACCTGCACGTCCAGACAATATTTCACAACAATCCAGTAATTTCTCAGAAATACACCCACATACATAATCTCCATAACATACATATTAAAATTGGATTACACAATATATCTCTAAAATATTACAGTTTGCTACTCAACTAACATATAAACTTGCATAATCTAACTATGCCACTACTACCTCTAACTCGCTCATCCTGCACTAACTAGCAACAATAGTGCGGCTAATAACCCAAAAACTACCTGAAACATAATTAAGAATTTTTTTGGTGGGGTGAGTACTTGCATACTCAGTGAGTAGAAACTAAATAGAAAATTGATATTTTCTTCCATACATAACGTATATAAAAATTGGTTTGTTCATGCAATTTCTTTTGAAAGTAGTTCATCTTCCAAGTTTTCATATTTCCGAAACATTCATATATTTATATGTATATATATTTAACATAATTAATATATTTGTTTATGTCAAAATGTCTTGAAATATAAAATAGCACATACAATCAATGCAACCAAATATATGAGAGACGTTCAGTGAAAAGCCACAGACATATATGTGAACAAATCATCATATACCAAGAGAGTAATAACAATTTCTGTGAAAATCATTATACCTTCATACATTCACACATATATGCAATTCATAATCTCAGCTTGGCAGCATAAACCATCGCACAAGCATAAATAATATGGCGGCATAAACCATCGCCCAATCACTTGGCGGCATAAACTATCGCACAAGTATAATTAATTTAGTGGTATAAACCATTGCCCAATCACTTGGCGGCATAAACCTCACACAAGTATATCCAATGTCAAACCTCCCTACCTGGCGGCATAATCATCGCCCAAGTAGTCACCAACCTTGTTACACCCTACTCGGCGGCATACTCATCGCCCAAGTAGTCACCACATAGGTGCCATGTATTTATGAATTCACACAAATAATCACATTCATAAATACTTACTTTAAATTCATAATTAAATCATTCTTTTAAACATATGTATCAATATGTATGTATTTATTCCAAAAAAATAACAATGTAATATAAATATATATATATATCAATCTATATATATATATACTTGTAAAAATTATTTAATCACAAAATATATTTCTTAATCATATAACCTTTGAATATATTGCAAAACCATAAAATATATGTATATATTCATGCATTTACATATATATATATATATATATATATTTATATATATATATGTGTTCCCACTCACAGAAACGCCGCGTTAACGTCTATCTACGGTTGGTTGCTCTTTGTCGTTCGACTGGAATAGTTCATTCCTCTAGTAATACAATAAAATAATATTACCAAATATTTCATTACCGTAATGTAAAGTAAAACCCCAATTTTTATTACATATTTTCATACTTATGCAACTTTTCTCCTAATAACATAGGTTTATTAATTATATTTTTACTCAAATGATTTTTAGAGGTTAATACCTAAATTTTTATTCTTAACTTTCATCACAATTAAATTTTCAACTAAATTTATATCATCATCCACTTAAATTTTCCAATTAAAATTATTATCTCTCAACCAAATATAAAATCAACCTTCACAATTCCTCTATATCTCTTAATTATAATTTATTACATTAACTACAATCACAATTCCTAATACATCATCATAATTTCATCAAAACACATTCCAAACACTCACAAATTTCCCTAAATTTCTATTCTCCAACTCTATACTACAATGCTTATCATTATACAACATAATTAAGCATAGGAAACATGATTTACCTTTAATTGGAGCCAAAATTTCACACTTACTCTAGAAATCTAAAAATCCGCTTTGTATCCTTTTTGTCAAATCTTTAATCTAGCTCACTAATCTTTAATTCCAACACTTGGGTTTTGTAAAGGAGTGAGAAATGAAGCTTTTGGTACAAAGATTCCAGCAAGAGGTGGCCGGAATCTCTCAAAATCCAGTGAAAATGAAATTCGGCTAAATATCCAAAAACTCAAACTTATGGTGGTTTTCAGTTAAAACAAACCTCACAAAAGTGTTTAGAAGGCTCTAAAACCTATGGGTAACCTATTTTTAAGGTAAATTTGAAGAAGATTGAAGAGATTGAATTTGGTTTCTCTCATAAAGCTTCGCCGGCCAACCATGGTGGAAAAGAAAAAAACAGTCCCCCCGCGTGAGGAAGAAGGCTGGGGCCTTAATTCAACCTTTTGCCCAAAATTCCAATTTTGCCCTTTCCATCTCTTCACATAATTATTTATTTTCAAGGGCAAAATGGTCATTTGTCATTTTTTATTTTATTTTATTTTATTTTCTCATTTTTAATTTTACCTTCATTTATTTTTATTTTTCTACTTATACTAACTGTAATTAAATATACAAATTCACAAATTTTAATTCTAATTTTTTTTTATTTCCTTTAAATTAAACTTTAAAACTAACAATATTTATTTCACTGATAAACATTTTCTTTATATCATTATTGTTATTAATTCTATTATTAACATAATTAATTCTAATTACTTTGCTAATTCCTATTTAAATTTTAGTATGTTACATCACTTATGCAAACAATCAAGTATGTTAGCATTTCCATAGTCCAACTAGATCTTGTTCACTTTCATTCTATGCTACCTTCAAGGTGCGATTGACCCTAGTCTTCGATTTCTCTTGTTCACCTTCTCCTCTTCATTGTTTTGTAACAATATTAATTTTATGTTTCATGCTCGGGTTAAGCATATCGAGATTGATTATCATTTTGAGCAGAAAAAAATTGCATTGGGATCTTTTATAACTAGATACATTCCTACTCACATTTAGCCAGCTGATGTTATTACTAAATTTTTTGATAAAGAAAACTTTCAACCGTTTTAGCTTCAAGTTAGAAGTTCATGTTCATTTCTTTCCAATTTTAAAAAAGATGTTTAGTTATCACATTCAGAATTACTTATAAAAGAGATTTAATTCTTGTATAACTCTACTACTAACTGACTTGTAGGATATTTTATTTTAGATTTTTAATTTTTAAATGTAGCAATTTAAATTTTAAATTTTTTACAAATTAGTTTATTTTTTCAAATTTAACCAAAAAAATTGATAATAAAACTGGTCAGTAACTTGCAACAGATGTGAAGAAAAAGATTCCAATGTTGATCAACGAAAAAAAAATAGAACAATTATTAATTTATTTGATCAAAATTAAAAATTAAACTAATTTATAATAAATTTAAATATTGAAAAAATTTAAATCGCTATATTTAAAAATTAAAATTCTAAGTCGCATGAGCCCCGGCAAGTGAAGGATACTAAAGGGCAACAAACAATAAAAAAAAAAGTGTACATGTCCTATGAAATAATTACTTTGGGAAACTAAAAATATACTTGTAAATATCTAGCTTTCTTTTGTCTTTTTCCCTCCAGACCCAATAATTATTTCTTGGTTGCACTAATTTCTGCCTTTTTTCATTTGTACTGAAGCATTTTTCTCTCAAACCAATCTGTATCTAACTTTTATGGAAACAAGAAAAAGGAAAAAGATAAGGAAAAGAAACCCACAAGCAGTAGCTCAACATAAGATAAAACAAAATGGTCTTGCCCGAATGAAATGGCACTTAGAGTCTTCGATAATCCTTTATCCAAAAAAAAGAAAAAAGAAAACAAAATAACATAAAACAAAATGGCCTTACCCGAATGAAATGGCACTAATTAAAGTCTTCGATAATCCTTTATCCAAAAAGAAAAAAAAAAAAAAAAAAGTCAATTGTAATATGAAATCACATAAGAAAATTAGATAATTGATGGTTTAGACTTTAGAGGGCCTTCTCTTAGCCTCCAAGTGATACTAACGAGAACGAGACCGCAGCAAATCCAATGCAAAATTTTGTCTATCTACAAAACACAATCATTCTAAGTTGGCATTTTATTTCGAGTAGGATTTCAGATTTCTTTCCTGTCATGATTAACCAAACAACTTTTGCACTTGAATCCAAGATTGAAAAAATTGAAATTTTTGGTGAAATTTTGGTTTTTTTATGAATGTGGATAAAAAATTTAGATTAAAAAAAACATGTGAAATTTTTATAATTTCTGTCAAAATTTTCATTTCAATTGCTTTATAATTTGGTCAAAATTTCTATAATTTCTATGAAATTTTTTGAAATATCTATGAAAATTTTGAAAAATATTTATTAATTTTTTTATAAAATTTTTAAAATATTATAATTTTTTTTTCATATTATAATTATTTGTTGATGACATATTTTCTCTGATGTTGTACTATTAAGTTAATTGAAATTTGAAAGTAATGATGAACCAATTGAAAAAATAAAAATAATGTAAAATAATTATTATAGTTTGAAAATAGAAAAAGAATAATTATAATTTGAAAGAAAAAATAAAATAAAAATTTAGTTTGTTATATACTTATTTGATTAGGGCTCATTTCACTTTCTCTATAAAGTTCTTTAAAAAATGATATAAGATATAACTTTTATTTTTGTATTTTAACAGTGGAATTTCAAATGTCAGAATAAATCTACAAAAAAAGTAAAATTAAAACTAAAAAAAAATAATAATAAAAAAGAAAAAAGATAAACATAGAATATAATAAAATTTAAAATAAATAAATTATTTGAATATAAATAAATGCGAGGAGTGCATATACAACAGATAACATATGAATTTGTTTAAAAAATTATACATTTATATTATTATTTTAATTAATAAATAAGTTATCACTTAATAATAATATTTTTGTTACTGTCAGCGAGTGCTATAGATCAATTGATTATGAAAAATATGATTTTCACTTAATATTTTTTTAACTTTTATAGTTAAATTGATAAAGTATTTAATAAATAAGTATATTTTAAACTTTTATTAAAAATTTTCTTTTTTTCTTATAAATTTCTGCCATTTTTTTGAATTTTTATCGATACCGATATTCTGTTGATATTTTCATCGATATTTCTGTATTTTTAACTTATAATATGCTCTCATTTTTGCTTGAACAACCCTATTCGTTTTGATGTATCTGGACTGATGGAATATTCACTTCGATGGCCCAATCTATTGATAATGTGGGCCTTGTTGGCCTTCAACTCAGGGCCCACCATTCCAAAAGAAGAGGCAAATCCTTTTCCCTCTATCAAATTCTGTCACCACCACCTTGTTCACATTGGAAACGAAATTGACAATATTACATGCATACCAAAATGATGGAGCTGGAAGAAATAGTTCTCTCCACCCTCCACAACATAGAATCAAACTATTGCGTATATGATAATATTTAACAATCATATATGGAATTTATCTATTGCACACCATCACGCAATCTATGTTGGACGTAATTGTAGTTTGTCACCATTAATAAACCACAAATTATATGTAATCAACATTAAGAGTTTAACACAAGTTACATGGTAAAGCCTAATATACGATTTCTCTATAAACTAAACCAGAATTGGTATTCGACCCTCTTCAATTCCACAAAAGAACACAATTCTCTTGCAGTGACAATTTGCTATAAGATCAGTAAAATATTGAGCAAATCAAACAATGTCTCATCAAAATATTTTCTTTTCTTTTTTTTTTCCTGGAAAGTTGTTTTCAGAAGGGAATAATCGGGTGGCGTTCTCTTCCGGGCTTGGTAAGGAAGAATCTTCCACTAGAAAACGATCTCTTCATTGCAACAGGACTCATTACACAATGCAAAACACCTCTTCTCCGGCAAGCTTTTCCGATTTCTCTGTCCAGAACTTTGGAAGAACAAGCTCCATCACTTGAGCAATACTCTTCTTCATGAACATCTTCATTCATAGACAGAATATCAGCAACCAAAACACGGTTATGACTCGAATGGTCCATTGAAACTGACCTTCTAACACTCTGATCATACCTTTCATCTCTAATCTCAATTACAATATCCCTTTCTTCTGAATTTCCTAAATCACTAAAAGCTCGAAGCGAGTCCTTCGAAACATTACCATGATCACCAAGACAATCCACTTCCTCACCCCCACCACCAACCCTTTCAGTGTCCTGTACCACAAGTGCATTTTCATTTGCTCTTTGAGTTTCATCCATTAATGATTCAGCATCATTGGAAGGATTTTCTACGAGCTGAGGCAGAGGAAGCGGCGAAGCAGCAGAGAAAGAAACAATGTTAGCTCGGCACAAAGGGCAATTGGAGTGAGATCGAAGCCAAGTATCAATGCATGGAAGATGAAAAGCATGACTACATTTAGGCAAAAGCCTAACAGTCTCATCTTCATGAAACTCGCTGAGACAAACAGAGCAATCTGTTCCATCAACAAGACCATCACCTTTCTTGTACTTGCAAGCCGTTATGGACTTGATCAGAGCATCGTCTAAGCCGGTGGTTTCGATATGCCAAGGCTCATGGAGAGAAGGGTGTTGGTGATTAGTATCTTCCAACTCTTGCTGGTCCAGATCATGATTTTCACTTCTCGTTGAGCGGTCTGTGTTGCCACAGTATTTTGATATTATAGTGTAATAGCTTACGAGAAGGAAAGCGCTTGCCAAAATGCCGATGATGGCTATAACAAGAGGAGAGAAATTTGGTGTTGAATTGTCATCAGGGAAATCAAAAGGAGGTGGTGGAGGGAAGATTATGTAACACCATTGTGGACAGTATAGACTACAGAAACCTTGAGAACAGTCTTTGCTGCTTGTGTATGGAACCCATGTTTTGGGACTGCCTAGAGACCCCATCAATGCTCTCTAAAAGCATCTGTAGGGAAAAAACTTATACGCTTGGAATCATTTTATCACTCTCTAGTCTCTTCCCCACTAACACTAAGTCAATGATTTCTCGGAGAATAAAGAAAAACAAATGGAAAAAGTTAAAGCAACTTGGTTATCAGCTACAGAGAGAAATTATGAAAATCATGCAAAGGAATTTGGGTTTATAAAAAACAATGCTATAAGTGGGGCAGAGAAACTCAAAATAACCTGATGAGAGTAGTGTTATTTGGATTTGACAGACAGGATTTTTTTTTTTTTTTCAATGAGAAATTGGTGTTTGTTAAGAGTATTCTGGGTTATGTTAAGGGAAGGAAAAGAAGTAAATGAGAAAAAGCCTGGTCCAACAGCATTGTAAATTTCTTTGTAGAGAACCCAAAGGAGCTTAGATGGAAAGGAAAGGAAAGTAAAGACAGAGAAGACGAGAAGGGGGCTGATGGGTATTCTCTTTGTTTTTTTCTTCTTCTTTTTCTTTTCTTCTCTTTTCCTGTTCATCTCTTTTTCTTTTTTTCCATATCTTTTATCGAGATAATGGTTTGTTGACTATGGTGGAGATGTTGGTTGGGAATTCATTAAAGTAATCAATGCTTTTATTATTGTACAAGCCAATTGCAGTTGGGTCACTGGACAGCATATTGGAGTATATATACTTCAATTAATTCCACACTTAATATATATTGACTAGGTTATACTTATACACCCTCAAAAGATTTGTTAAACAGGAAAACTGTGGCCGTCAATATAGGTCTACCAAAGATCTATTTGGAAGTGCAACTTTAGCAGGAGAGATTCAAAGGATTAATTTTCCTTTTTTCTAGCTGATAAAATCAAAGGATAAAAGATGCTCAGCTGACAAAAAAGTTCATTAAAGTCTCTGCCTTAGTAGACCATATTAAGACCATGTGTCTAACTTTCAAATGTAAATTTGGTCATTATATTCCTTAAGAAAAAGAAAATTCAGAAAAAAGAAAAGAAAAGGATAACCATAAAATAATCTTTATTAACAAGCAACCTGAGTCAAAAGTAAAACTAAAACAAAATAGCAACCACATATTATATCTCATCAACCTTAGTAGTCAGTCAATTTAGAAGATTGTCTACCATATTTGTAATGATCCATCGGGACTTTTCTAAAATTGCTAGCCAAAGTTATTTTTCTGAATTCTAAACCTACACACATTTACAATATTAGAACATAGTATTTTGTGATAATGTGAGACTCTACAATGTATGAATATAAATAATTAATCAAGAGACAACAAAACTTCATTGTTTTTTTGTCAGGTCTCAGTGCAAGGAAGTACATTTCTTGTGGGTTTCAATAACCGACCTTTAATTCCACTTGAGATGAGCATATATTCTCTTTCTCTCATTTTAAGAAAGTTATTGGACTAAATACTTTGATAAAGGGCTTGGTAAATTAAAGATTATCTCACACTTTGTGATAAGGAAATCTAGATAACAGAGCATAAAGCTTGGGGTTACACAAATCCCAGAAAGTTCGTTCAACCAAAAATTATTAGCAGCGATTACCAAAAAAATAAAACAAAAACTATTTGCAGCCAATTTCCCTAAGTGTCAGAATATCTTCTGAGCAAAGGTAGTTGAGGTAGAAAATTACTATGAGAACGATAGAATAGTGAATTAAGGTAGTTTTTAGACAATTAAGAAGCTTTCTCGAGTCATGTGAATTTGAAGAGCTAAAGTTATTACTCATCCATCTAACAATTAACTGCCGACAAACTTTGGCCGGCTTTAATTTTCTTTAATTTCTGTCTCGTCCATTCTCCATCAACTAATTTTTTAATACTCTCACAACATTTTGATATTGCTCACAAAAAGTAGATCAAAGAACAGGATCCACATACACTTAAGGTTAGTTTATTATAAATGAAAAATAAAAAATAAAAAAAAATTCCATTTTGCAACTAGTGTTGATAGAATATATGCAACTGTCTACTAATTTTGCGAAAGATTTCAAATTAGAAGTTAAAAAAGCTTAAAATTGACGTCCGCTCGTGCTATATGCCAATATATAAAATTACCGTGATACAGTCAGTACATTATCAAATATAGTGCTCATAAAAAATATCTCTCTATATATACAACTTTAAAGAAATATCGTGTCCTTCCTCATCGCAAATCTGCTTCTTCGGTTTCATGTCTGCTGTTATTATCTAATTTTATATATATACAATAATTTTCTACTTGAAGATTTTCTAACTTTTATAAACAAAGAATGATTATGTGGTAAGTATTAAAAGTTGTCAACCCATCTAGAATAACGTAAGCATTCTGATTTAATTAGATAAAATGCTAATTAATATTTAAATTCTAATCTAAAACTCTAGATAGGTCGACAACTTTTAATACTTGCCATATAATTATTCTTTATTTATCAAAGTTAGAGAATCTTCAAGTAGAAATTTATTGTATATATATAAAAATAAATAGTAGTAGGGAACATGAAACCGAAGAAGCAGATTTGTGATGAGGAAGGACACATGTTTCTTTAAAGTTATATAAATATATATATATAGAGAGAGAGAGAGAAAGAGATCTCTTATGCATACAATGAACACTAACTTTCAACACAATAATTAACGTTTGAGGCAAAAGCTGTAAATATAACGTGACGTGCTTGTGGTTTGTTTCTTTGCATATAAAGATAAGGTGTGCTGTAAAAGAAAAGGAATTGCGTTAGCACTCAACGATAGGAATCAGTTTCATGTGCATATTATGGTTCTGGGATTTGTAACTCCTTATATATCATACACCTTAGCTACACAAACTCAGTCCCCACGTATCAGACCTACCTTATTTATCAAGAGAATTCACAAATGGAAATTACAGAGAATATCTAATAGGAAGAGAGAAAGCAAAAAAGGAAGATCATTCTCTCATGTTCTACCTACTTATTTTAACCCCCTCCAGACATATGGAAAACTAACTGAATTGCATAGAGAAACTTGCCCAAACATAATTGTCTCAAGAAAGAATCTTACCCAGTAAAAATTATACAGTGATGGAACAAAGCAATTTTCTAGAAATTTGACATTTGAATAAGTGGGGTCTAGCCCACCAAGAGTGCAGCTAGCTTGTATCATTTTAACAGTGATAAGAAGGGATTTTCCACATGCAAAGACTATCAACATAACAGTGTGTGACATTGATTTCTTTAGATGCTCCCTCAAACGGAAAGTTTGATATGCTTAGCTGACTTTAAAGATAAGTTACAGTTACAGTTATGGAAAGAATCTGAATCTTCAAGACATCCGGAATATCATGGTAATCAAGATCCTCCAACAATTTAACAATTTCAACATTTTGTAGATAATAGAGGCAAACATGAAATCTACCCCGGGTTAGTCCCAGACTCTTCAGTCCTTTCTATGTATGTTTGAAGCAACTAAATAAAAGGTACCTAAACCAAACATCTTTCCAGATATCAATAGCTATCCCTATGTCCTGACAATGGGTATATATGCTTTCCTTCTTCCAACAGGGGTCTGCAATTAACAGGATTACTCCCCTGTTAGTCTGGCATTTTTCATTGTTAGCTTCGATAAAATAAATCTTTTCTCATATTACTTTGAGCCCAAATAACCTAGATAAGATGTCATTATTTGTCCCCCATATGTTTAGACGTGTTTTTTTTTTCTTTTATAACTACAGCCTATGAAAATTTGCACTACTATGGTGAATACTTTGCCTCCTAACAAATAAATAGATTTTAACAGTATTACTTGGTTGCTTGAAAAGTAAACAAGAAATATCCGCTATTATGAGGGTGGTCAAGTACAATCAAGCTTCAAGGTCAGTCAAGAGAAAGAAACACAAATACCTAAACCTAATCTATTACAATCAAACAGATTTACGGCATAACTAATGTCATTCTATAATGACTGGAGTCAAAAGCATGTATATCGAGAATTTTAAGTAGTTTAATAAGGGGCATATAGAACTGAAGAAGATAAATAAAATTACTCATAGCACAAAGAGAATAAAAGGAGTGAGAACCAATACAAATGTACAAATTACGTACATTGAAATTCTTCTACTCATATGGTCAATTGAGGTCAAAATTTCTGCTTCTGCCCTGTTTGTACTCATATCTGCAAACAATTAATAGTGATAGACAAAAGAATCTATTTGGACCTATGATTCTTCAGTCTGGCCCTCAAAGTTGTCTTGCTCTTCTTTTTGGTTTTCAGATTCTTCAGTGTTTTTCTCACTGAATTTCACACGAAGTGGTCTGCCCATCAATTCCTGCAAAAGAAATACGGTTGAATTGTATGTCCACATAAAACAGTGGTGTACAATCCACCAGTCCCACCACTCAATATGTTTAAGAATTTATAAACTAATGGAATTCCCTTCTAACATGATAGGAAACAATGAGGTCAATTTATTGATAAATTTACAGCAATTATAGAAGCATATAGCTAGAAGATGCAGCAAGAAGCAGCTACAGTGCCAAAAGTTGAAGTAACTTGTGACAAACCTTGACCAAGGATATTTGAGCATTGGACTAATGCCACCAACTAGGACTTGAATAAGGTGTATTGTGATTTCTGCTCTCCATTTATACCAGTTACAGAATGAATAAACCAATCCATCCTATTTATGAAAATCTACCACAATTTTAATTCACAATACCAATGAGGCCATCTGTATACTTGACACACTATAAACAAACATGACAGTAAAAGGGTATAGGGTCGGAGAATTATTATTTTCTAAGGATATAATTATGTTGAAACCATTGATATTACTCTAATAAGAATGCTCAATGCATTGCATTCAAGCCATTAAACTCAACAAGCACTACCCAATCTTAAGTAAAGTAGTTGAACAAAAAAGCAAGGAAAGCTAGCAAGAATAATCTACAATTGCTTACCTTTCCATCCAAGGTCGTTAATGCTTCCTCTGCTTCCTCCTTTGTGGCAAAAGAGACAAACCCATACCCAGCAGATTTTCCTGAAGGGGCATCAAAGACAACCCGGGCTGCAACTGGATTAAAATTTGCAGAGACAAAATCTCTGAGATGGCTTGATCTTACTTTCCATTCAAGATTAGACACATATAGTTTATGCCTTGTCTCTCCTGGTTGAGGACCAGGAGGACGTGGAGGAGAAGGTTTCTTGAATCGCTTTGCAAACTCAATCCTTATAGCTCTACCCGATACTTCCTGAACCAAATATGTCTCACATATTTTTAATACAATAAGAAATCAAATTTCCATTTTAATGGTCTTTTCCTATTTGTAAACATCGTATACAGATTCAAAGACTAATTCATTTAGGTCCAATATGCAGAAAGAACAAGTCCAAATAAAATATCAATGTAGAACTAAAAATGTCAAAGGAACAAAAAATTCATTGATATGGGCCTTATAACCACTTCAAGTAGTTCGAACTTTTCTTCATGAGTGCATACATGCCAATGCCACCTCAAATGTATCAGAATATTCTTTTCTCATTCCATATTGAACCTGAAACTACCAAAACCTTCCTAATTCCATATTGTAAATCATCCTGGTTATGAGGCAATGACAAAAAATGCAGAAAATATAGACAGCAACTTGCTTGATCCAATTAGACTATATTAAAGAACACTACAATTGTTCTAAAAGATAGAAGTTACTTGTAGCTAAATAGATGTTACTTGAAGTGGCTATATGGCCCGTATAGCCACTTCAAGTAGTTCAAACTTTTCTTCATGAGTGCATACCTGCCACCTCAAATGTAACAGAATATTCTTTTCTTATTCCATATCGAACCTGAAACAACCAAAACCTTCCTAATTCCATATTTTAAATCATACTCGTTGTGAGGCGATGAAGAAAATGCAGTGAAGGATAGGCTGCAACTTGCTCGATCCAATTAGACTATATTAAAGAACACTACAATTGTTCTAAGAGATAGAAGTTACTTGTAGCTAAATAGAAAGAATGGTCTTAAATAGGAATAACTGGCCAAAAGTTGATAAAAAGCCGCCAAAATCTTGATACAAGTTTTGCAGAATCTTTCAAAAAATAAATTAATTAATTAATTAAAAAATGAAGGAAAAATCATATATAGCTTAGAAATGAATATAATATTCCAATAAAGAAAAAAATAATAATAATAAAGCCATTGTTTAAACCACTGATGGAACTTATCTAATAATCAGAAAATACCACTGATGGAACTTATCTAAATTAAACCCCATTTGGCAAAGAACCAAAAAGATAAATTACAATTAGAAAATACCGAACCATAAACAAAAAACAACTTACTTGAGAGTGAAATTTATCTATAACAGCCTGAGCTTCTTCCCCAGAAGCCATTGTCACAAAGGCAAAGCCTCTGCTCCTCCCATCTTTTTGCTTTATAATCTAAAATTCAACACGTATAACTAAATCCCTTATTCAAAATTTACATTATAGAAACTGAAAAATAAAAACATAAATTTAGAGAGTCTCAAGAAAGAACCTCAACGTCCACCACAGTTCCGCATTCGCCAAATAGGTTCTTGATGTCTACAACAGTGAGTGACCATGGCAAATTGACCACGTAAAGCTTTTTCTTCTGATTTGATTCTTGGGTTTCTTCTGGTTTTTCCTCTGCAACAATTTCCTGCACCGCGGAGCATAGCTCAAAGCAGAGTTTTCTCGATGAGCTATTTGGAATGGGCGGGGAAGGATGAAAAAGCAAATTGTGTGAAAGACGAGGGACAGAGATGGAATTATGGAACTTCAAGGAGTAGAGAAATGGTTTAGGGAATTTAGTGGAATAAGAAGAAGTAGGCGAAGAGTAGATTGAGCAGAGTAAGAGTGTAGCTTCTAGTGTCGCCATTGTTGAGGGCCGAAGATTACAAGAGGATAAGGGAGGTTCTGATCTAAGATGGATATAATTGTCCATTGGGAATCTTACTGCAGAAGCCCTGAAGTTTTTTTTGGTAAAAAAAAATTTCTATATCTAGCGTGTGGGGGTCCATTTTAGACATTATTTAAATCGAATTTATATTGGAGACTTGAATCATTAAAAATTTTAATTTTTTTGTACGATGATAATAGTGAAAATAAACATTTGAATCTACATCAAGTTACTAAGAGTCCAATCATAACTTTTAAACTTTCAAATGTGATAGTTCAGCTGACTCTTACTACTAAACTACATCTTTAAACTTTTAAGTTTCACTTTATTATAGTATACAAATAAATTATTTAAGTATGTTTGATAATCCTTTTATTATTAATTTTTTAAAAGTTAAAAGTTAAAATGTATTTTATAATTATTATTTATTTATTTAAAAAATATATATATATTTCATAACCATTTCTACTTTTTTTTTTAAAATAAAATAAAATCTTAACAATTCAATTTTTTTTTTGTCTTTGATAATTTTAAAATAAAAAACAACTCAACAAAGCTTAAACTTAAGACCGCTTATACTGATACTGTTCAGATGTGGCCGAAACCACGAATTGCTCGAATATGACCGAAACCTGACTACCAGGTCAAGGCAGGAGCCTAGAATTATTCGGTCAAGGCTAGAGTCCGGAATTGTCCAATTGGAGCCATAGCTCAAAAAAGCCCAGTAGAGGCTAGTATCCGGGATCGTCAAGTCGAGGCTAAAACTCATGATCGCCTAGTTTGTAGAAACCCAGGACCTCCTGGTCTGGGTTGGAAATTGGGACTGCCCAATTTGGACCAGAATCCAAGACTGCCAGGTCCGGGCAAAAACCTAGGACAGGGATCGAAACCAGAGACCTGACACGTCAAGTCTGGGTCAAAACTAAGGATAGTCTAATCGAGCCAAAACCCAGGATTGCCTGGTCCGAGCCAGAACTCAGGACTGCCTAGTCATGGCAGTGACTATAGATTGCCAGGTCAGGGTCGGAACCAAAGACCACTCGGTCGAGCCAAAACCCGGGACTATCTAGATACGAAATTCTTAAATGGCCAAGATTCGGAATTCAATATGAATTTTTTAAATTTATTTGTAAAGTTTTAAAAAAATACAAAAATGAAATAAAATCGAATAAACAAAAATGGTTACCAAAAATAATTTTTTTTCATAAAAAAAAAAGGTTGTTATTTTTTATTTTTTTTCTTATAGCAAAAACATAAACGAAAAACCATAAATCATAAACCATAAAACAAAAGCTAAAAAAAAAAAAAAAAAAACTGAATGCGTTAACAAACGGACCTTTAGATTTTAAAATGTTAAAAATATCCTTAAAAATAACTTCAATTCGAATAAAACGCTATCTTTCCTATGGTATAGTAAAAAGTATGGCATATTCAACCCATCGGTTAATGCGCTGTTAGAATATTATTCGGTCAGTCAATTGTTAGACGAAATTTTCTTTTCAAATAGTTTTAGATGGGTTGGTAAAAGTTATAACATTTGGCCGAGAAGATCAAAGTTTAAGTATTCTCATCATTTGAGTCACATGTTTAATTTATCCTGCTGAACTAAGTTTAATGAGGAAATTAGACAGGATAGATTGGTGATGAATCTACCATTCAGAATTGCATATGATATACCATTGAGAATTGCATATATATACCAACATCTACCCTTCTAAATTAGTCAAACTCAAAAACTAGTCGACCGGCTACACTTAGTTTTCTATCAATTTTGGTCTGTTATTGTCAGTTTAGGTTGGCCTTATTAATTTTTTTGGCCTTTCGACACCTTTTGTTTTTTAGCTTTGGGTTTTTTTGGGTATAGTTCTCACCAAACAATCTGAATCAAATTGAAAAATAAAAATCCACATAAATAAATAAAACAGAAATCAAATAATCAGTATTTGTATTTCGTTGAGTACAAACCAAAAAAGAAAAAGTTCTTAACCCATAAATAATCAGCAAATTTGGATTACATACATAATATTTCATTCATCAATCAGTACCCCACGATGGAGAATATTTGAGCCAAAAAATGGAGAAAACATATCAAAAAATGAAGAAAACTCAGTGGGGTACTGTGCAAGAAAGAGAATAAAAGAAAACTCATCGATTCGTTTGCTCCCCTCTTCACTGGCAACGATGGAGATAGCAGATTGAAAGCTAGAAGAGAGGAAATCGCAGTGGATAGCAAATCATAGGAGCTAGGAAAATATGGGTGCTAGAAGAGAAGGAAGTTGTAGGTGTTTTAGGGAACGAAAATAAAGGAAGTATGTTTTATGTAATCTATTTTTCAAATCTTTTTAGATTTGTTTGTTAACCTACCGGCAGCCTGTCGGAAATCAAATCTTTGGTATGGTGCAGTCGGTTGATTGGTTAACCGAAAATGGCCAGTTTCTTGTATAGGCCTAGTAAAAAGACTACTTTCCAAACTTAGAGAAAACGTAAAACCCAAATCTCTTTCTTTTCTTTTTTTCTTTTTCCTAGATTGTATTATTTTGTTGCCTCTTGAATTATCAGGTTTGTAGCAATTTGCTCTTAACATTTCAAATTGATGAGAATATCATTTTTTTTTTGGTAATAATTGATGAGAATATCATGTACTTTTTAAAAACATGCAGCAGCATTCCAAATCATTAGTTTCGTCATTTTGGAGATGTTAAGTGACACGAGTTAGGCACATGGATTTGTGGAAATCTGATTTGAATAGTCATTCTACTCTGCCCAGTGTAATCAGGTCATGTAGGATCGATGACCAAGCTGATTCACTTGACAATGGTGGAGGTGGTGGAAGTAGAGGTGGCAATGGTGGTCTGGAAAGTCAAAAAATGGAATCTCTAAAGCTTTGTCTACTTCTGTTTAGGCAGACTTTGGAGATGTAATGTGGGGATGGTGAAATTAGTTTGACTGTGGATGAGAAGGAGGATAAGTTTCACTCGCCAAGAGGGTCATCTAATTGGAATGAGAGTTTCAATGGTACTAAATATGGCTCTAAGAGTGTTCTAACAGCCATGGCCAACGAGAACTTCGATGGAAAAACCAGTGGTTTCGGTTCATGCTATTTTCTTCTTCCAGTTCACCATCCGTTCACACTCAGTTAGTCTTTGTGAGAGTAATACAGATCTTACTATGCTTCATTAAGCTTGCCACATAAGATTGATTAGTTAAGAGATGTTAGCTTTCTGTTAGAAAGGTGGTTAGTGAGCTGGTTTGTTAAACAGCTCACATGCATCACATGTAAGACCTGTGTGGTCGTGTAGCTCTCAGACTTGTGCAATATATATAAACAAGATCTGAAGCTTCTCTTGTCTAATAAACACAATACATCAATACAAAGATTTAGTTCTTTCTCTCTCTTTTTTTCTATTTATCTTTACTCTACTCTTAGTTTTTTATTCCGCAAGTTACAATATTCTCATTGTATAAGAGCTTTAATAGCTGTAGCAATGGAAAACACACAAATCAGTGATAGTCAAGCTCGAGCCTTACCTAATGTTGATCTCACATAATCACGATCAACAATAACACATCTGGTAAGCAAGATCTTGATCACAACTTCACATTTTCCGAGCTCAATCCAACCTTTGGATCCTCGAAATTACATAATCTGGAAAACACAAATTCTAGCACTGTTAATTGGTAACAAGTTAGATAAATTCGTGTTGAAAGATGAACCACAATTTATGGAATTAATTTTCAAGTTACAATGTGATGTTGATAGTGAAATCCTTAGCAATTTCACTAATGAACATCAACTATCGATATTACAAGATCAGTTACTTATGGGATGGCTTGTTACTGCAATTTCAAGATCAATTGCAAACCTAGTCATTGGCTTGAAATCTTCGAAGAAAGTATGGAAAGTTCTCGAGTTAAACGTTGCCTCAAAATCGAAGATGAATCAGATTCAAATGAGAGTTCAACTACAAAGCACAAAAAAAAAAACTTCAAAAATTGCTAAATATTTCTTGAAGATGAAAACTCTGGCAGATCAGCTGATTGTAGGAGGTGGATTCATCACTGAAGATGATCTTGTTTCGTGTATCCTTGGAGGACTTGGATCTGAGTATGAAATAGTGGTAGTGAATCTAATCACAAGACCAACTCTGCCAAATTTTGATGAGGTAAAGCAACACTTACTTTACTATGAAAGTAGACTTGAAATCTTGAACACTGCTACCACTGTTGATCTAGGCACACACTTCACTAGCTCTGTAAATCTAGTGAATGCAAAGTCAAAATGTCAACTTTCTGAAATAGATGATACAACTCAAGATGATGAAGACCTAAAACTGGTAACATTAGTTCATGTAGATCCAGTCTTAATGCAAAAAGTGCTTATAATACAAATCTGTCAAAAGAATCCAACTATTCAGTTTGACAACAATGGAGGGTTTGACAAAGCCAGAAACAAGTTTAAAGGAAGAAATAAGCATGGCAGACCACAGTGTCAAATCTACAAGAAGTTAGGTCACATGGCTGATGTTTGCTATTTCAGATTTGGCAATCTTGTTAACCCTGTGTCACAGTCTGGACTTAACTCCTCTATAATGCGTGCTAATAATTTGATTCAATACTCTAACTTTGCTGGCATTCATCCATCGCATATGAATCATATGGGGAAGTCTGGTGGACAAGCAGTGCTCATTGCAAATGGATATTAAAGTGCAGGGTTTCCTACTCAAGCTATGCTAACAACTTTTCCAAATTTTGGAGGACAGGTCCCTGGCAATGGACACTCTCAGTTTAATGCTTTTGCTAATCCAAATTATTTCTCTGCACACATTTCAGATAAATCATTTACCCCTACTACTTTAGCTAACAACTTCATAACTCCAATTCATGTTGGAGATCCAAGCTGGTACTTGGACAGTGGAGCAACCAACCATGTTGTCTCGAACAACTCTCATTTGCTCCAGCATATGGACTACAATGGTAAGGGTGAGCTTTTGGTTGGTAATGGACTTGGAATCAAAATGACTGGAATTGGTAATACAGTAATTAAAGGGTATTCTGAAAACTGTATTTTGTTGAAAGATATACTAGTAGTTCCTACTATTGCAAAGAATCTACTTAGCATATCAAAGCTTACACAAGATAACAATGTCAGTGTTGAATTTCACACTAACTTGTGTATTGTTAAGCACAAGCAGCTAGGAATTCCAATTCTTAAAGGCAAACTGGAGGAAGGTCTCTACAAGCTAGAAGTTGCAGCCTATCATCTTCTAAGAGCACCTATAGCAAGAAATGTAGCAAATGGATCAATAAATTTGCAGAATGGATCTCAACTTAGTCAAGTCTGTCGGAAGTTACCATCTACTATTGTTTTACAAAATTTACATAATCAGTCTAATTCATGTACTCAAACTACTGTTCTGTATGTACATAAGTCAGTTGACAAGCTGTCTATTAACACTTTACATAGACGATTAGGGCATTATGCCTTGCCTATAATGAAGAAAGTCATGAATATTTGTAATTCCAAGATGAATGATATTGGTTCAGATTTAGCCTTTTGTGATGCTTGCAAACAAGGAAAACAGAATTGGAATCATTTTCCAAAAGTTGAAACAAAGTCAACATTACCCTTAGAACTTGTACATACTGATCTATAGGGTCCCTCTCCTACAGTTTCAAAAGAAGGATATAAATATTATATCAATTTTGTGGATGATTTTACAAGGTATACTTGGATTTATCCCTTGAAAAACAAATCTGATGCTTTGCAAAGTTTTGTCTTCTTTCATGCATTAGTTGAAAAACAGTTTGGATTCAAAGTAAAAGCAGTGCAATCTGACTGGGGTGGAAAGTACAAAAGCTTTTGTGCCTTATTTAAAGCAACATGGTATTGTGTTTAGGCATTCATGTCCACATACTCACAACTAGAATGGAAGGGCATAAAGAAAGCATAGAAGCATTGTTGAAACTGGACTAAGCTTGTTAGCTCAAGCCAACATGACACTTGAATTTTGGTGGGAGGCCTTTGAGACTGCAACTTTTGTTCTAAATAGGTTACCCTCAATAGTTTTGGAGTTTCAAAGTCCTTTTCAGAACCTTTACAACAAGATTCCAGATTATGACAGGCTTAAGGTCTTTGGGTGCGCATGTTTTCCATATCTAAAACCATTTCACTCCACAAACTTTCAATTTCATACAACCAAGTGCATTTTTCTTGGCTATGCAAAAGGATATAAAGGCTACAAATGTCTACATGCCTCAGGCAAGATCTATATCTCAAATAGTGTAGAGTTTAATGAAAATAAGTTTCCTTTTTCTACTGGTTTACAATCTTTTTGTAATAAATCCAAGTTGAATGATATTGCAAATTCTGTGCCTTTACATCCAACTTGTGTGCCTTTACCTATAATTAATCCTATGTCACAAATGTCTTATGATACAAATGACATCAATGAGGGTGCTTAACATGGTTTAGAAGAAATGAATCATAATTCAGTTTTAGAAGAAGCTACTAGAATGACTAATGGCAGTTTAATCACTCCTGTGTCAAAATAGTCAAGAGGTGAGGATTCGGCCAGGTTATCAGTCTCAACAATTTTGGTTGATCCTAATATAGCAGCTGAAGTCACTACCAAACACACAGATGGTCAAATTTCAAAATTGACTAGTTCACTTGTTGATTCTAGTCAATTTTCTGCTGAAAAGAATGAGTTCACTACCAAATTTGCCTACAGCTGAAGATGTTGATCATTTGTCTACCTCAACATGTTTGGTTGATCATGATATGTCATCTGAAGTTAATCATGAGCAAATACCTGCTGATACTTCAAAGTTCAATACTCCACTTGTTGATTTGACTCCAAACTCAGTAGGGTTCAGCAAAACTCAACTCTGACACTTCAGTATCTGCAATTGCTTATTTCACTTCTAATAAAGAGTCAAGTACTGATCAAGGCATTCAGTTGCATATTGAGTTACCAGTTACACATAATTTACACCCTATGATTACTAGATCAAAGAATGGCATCCTAAAACCAAAAGCTTATTAGTCTAAAGCTACACAGTCTGCAAATACTCATACTAAGGGTGGTTCAGTAGTACAACAACAAACTGAATATGGATATCAACAAAGTAAACCAGTATCACCACCAGATCTAGGAACTGCTTTTGTGTCAGAACCAAAAACAACAACGCTTGCACTGCAGCATTCTGAGTGGAAAGAAGCTATGGACAAGGAATATAATGCCTTAATTGACACAAGTACTTGGTCTATGGTTCCTTATTCTCCATATATGAATGTTGTAGGGAATAAATGGGTGTATAGAATCAAGTACAAGGCAGATGAGAGTATTGAAAGATACAAAGCACGATTGGTAGCAAAAGGGTTTAATCAAAAACCTGGTTTTGATTATTTTGAAACATTTAGTCCTATTGTAAAATCATCAACAATAAGAGTGATACTTACTATGGCAGTGAGGCAATTTGATTTCAATAATGCTTTTCTGAATAGGAGTCTTTAAGAGACTGTATATATGACACAGCCATAGGGTTATGTAAGCAAAACCAATCCTACCTTTGTGTGCAAGCTTGAGAAGGCAATATATGGTTTGAAACAGGCTTTTAGAGCTTGGTTTGACAAACTCAGGGGTAGTTTACTTGACAGAGGGTTTGTGGCATCAGTGGTTGATAGTTCTCTGTTTGTGTACAACAAAAATAAAATCTACTGCTTTGTGTTGGTTTATGTGGATGATTTGATAGTCATAGGTTCAAATGTCAAATTTATTGATGATCTTATACTTGGTCTAAACATCATTTTCTCTTTGAAAGATTTAGGAAGTTTGAGCTACTTTCTAGGTCTTGAAGTTAAGAGAACAAATTAGGGCATCAAGTTGTCTCAAAGAAAATATACAAATGATCTTTTGTTCAAGACATTGATACATGAAGCAAAACCATATTCTACACCTATGTTAAGAAGCAAACAGATCTCGATACATGATGGAGATCCTCTCAAACAGCTTGAGCAGTACAGAAGTGTAGTAGGGGCTTTGCAAAATTTGACCATTACTAGGCCAGATATCACATTTGCAGTCAATAAGCTGTGCCAGTTTGTTCACTCTCCAACTACTGTTCATTGGGAAGCCTGTAAAAGACTTTTGAGATATTTGAAAATTTGAATATGAAGTTCTGTTAAAAAAGTTTGAACCTCAAAGGCTTTTGTTTCATGGATTTGCAGACAGTGATTGGGCCTGCAATCCTGATGACAGGAGATCATGTAGTGGCTACTGTGTCTTTTTGGGTTCCAATTTGATCTCTTGGAGTAGCAAAAAGCAATCAGTGCTGGCTCATAGTAGCATAGAGGCTGAGTGTCGAGCCTTAGCAAACATTACTACAGAAATGAGCTGGTTGTTGCAGTTAATAACTGAACTTGGTTTCAAATTACCATCTCCAATAATCTGGTCGGATAACTTGGGAGCAGTAGCTTGAGCTTACAATCCAGTATTACATTCTAGAACCAAACATGTGGAGATTGATATACATTATGTCAGAGACAAAGTTCTTGCTATAGTGATGGAACCTATTAAAGAGCAAATTGCTGACATGTTTACAAAAGCATTGGGCACAACCAGGTTCATTTATCTTAAGTCAAAACTTGGTATTAGTTTAACAAGTTGACATTTTTAAAGTTGGTGGAAGCTTAATTTAAGGGAGGATGTGAGAGTAATACAGATCTTACTATGCTTCATTAAGCTTTCCATGTAAGATTGATTAGTTAAGAGAGGTTAGCTTTCTGTTAGAAAGGTGGTTAATGAGCTAGTTTGTTAAACAGCTCACATGCATCACATGTAAGATCTGTGTGGTCGTGTAGCTCTCAGACTTGTGCAATATATATAAACAAGATCTGAAGCTTCTCTTGTACAATAAACACAATACATCAATACAAAGATTTAGTTCTTTCTCTCTCTTTTTCTCTTTACTCTGTTCTTAGTTTCTTATTCCGCAAGTTACAATCTTCTCAGTCTTGCTTCTTCAGTTAGTTTTGAGTCGTAGAAAACCATAAGCCAATTTTCAAGAGGTTTGACATCCACATTTTTCAGTCTTCCTCCACCTCATCCACAACAATTCATGCACCTCTTCCACCTCCTCCAACGACCCAATATTGGAGACCCAAAGTAAGAGCTCAGCTCCAAATTCATGTCTTCACTGATCTCATTCATCTCTTGCCATCTAATTCCTTAATTCTCAACAACAACACCCCATCATAGTTCAATCCCAACAAAGATAGCTAGATATGGAAAACTTATCATGCTCTAATGAGAATAGGCATACCGGCATCGACCCTCATCTTTAGATTTAGTCCTCGAAAATCCTTGTTCACATGGAGCAAATCCGAGCTACTTTCACCCTAAGGAAATGCAGTTAGAATGAATTTTTACACCTCAAATTTGTGGCAAATTACCCCACGTGCCCAACTCGTACAATTTAATGCCTCTAAAATGACAGCGCTCACAATTTGAAGTGATGCTGCATGTTTTTAAAAATATAAAAGGTATTCTCACTAGTTTTTTTTTTTTTTTTGGGTCAGAAAATGTTAAATTTCACTAAGAAGTATAAAAGGAAACATCCTCGGCCAGAATGGAAGAAAACACTAAAGGATAGAAATCTACCCCATTTAAAGGTAGAGATGTATTCAAGAACCATTTAGCAAGCCATTTTACAGCCCTATTGGCAATTCTTGGAACATAAACAAATATTACAAACAGAGAAACATAACTTTCTTTAAAATAGCACTAGCATTCCATTCACAGGCCTCTGTAAGTTAGTGGAAATTAATTGGGCAATGGTTGGCAGTGTATTTCAAGCACAATATGAGAACAATTTAATCGTTTAGCCAGTAGAAGACCATAAAGAAGAGCATGACATTCAACCACCAACGAGGATGAAGCAGGTAGGACCAAATGATGAGTGAAAGCAATAGAACCCAAGTGGTCACGAGCAACCAAACCTATATCATATTCAGAGCCATTAGGCATAAAGGCATCATTGCAATTAAATTTAATGAAACCATGATCTAGATGCTGCCAAAAGCCACAGTGCACACAGGAATATCAGCTTGTGGAGAAAGAGAAATAAGGAAATAGCCGTACTATAGACCCCATACATAAAAAAAAAAAAAAAAACTCTCAATTCCCTTCCATCGCTGACCGTATTAGAAACTGAGGAAATGAGAAAATGAGAAAATGAGAAACTTATTTGTGTTCCAAGGGCTCCACCATTCATAAAAAAAAATAATAATAATAATAATAATAAAAAAATAAAAAATAAAAAAAACTGTATGATCGAACCCATTTGCATTCAAGAAATAAATGCCATGGGGATTCCTATTTTAGCTGACGAAAATGACAAACCATTTGGCAAAATATGACATTTATAAAAGTTTTCCCGTGTAAGCAAAATATAACGAAATAAGCGCTAGCTAAACGCACTAAAACTATGAACGTTCGATCATTTTGTTTGGCAATAAGATTTAAAGTTGCAATTTCGAATTTAATATCTGGCATCTAGGAAGTAAAATTCAAATAATGTCAACCAAAACTTCCAACAAATATTATTGAAAGTATTTTCTGATTCTATTACATTTGTAAGAACAAAGCAAAAAGATGGAATCAAGTCCCCTACAACACATTTTCATATAATAAGTTTTCCCGTGTAAGCAAAATATTTTTCATTTTTCTAAAGAAAAATAGGCCACATGCACATATTGACGCTATATATATATATATAAATTCATGCTATGATACGTGTGAATCTGTACCATAATATAGGCCTTAGAAGTCTTTTGACATCTAGAATTTTATATTTATCAACTGTAAAATTTAAATAAATTCTTAGTATAATTTTAATTCACACTTATAAATTTCTGACAATTCATCAATACATTTTAAAAATTAACTGTTATCTAAAATTTTTTTCTCTCTGAGAAAATACTAAAATACTTTTCAAATAAAATTAAAATATTTTTTATTTCTTCTTTTCTCATTCTCTCTCCTCATTTTTCACTCTCTCCCTTCTTTCTCTTTCACTCTCTTAAGTAATTGTTTCTTTCTCTCTTTTTCTCCTCTCGTTTCTCATTCTGTTTTCTTTTTTTCTCATTCTTTCATACTGACCGAATTTTTTTCCTTTTTATTTCTTTCTCTTTTTTTTCTTCTCCTTATCACTTCCTTTCATTTTCTTTTTCTTCTCGTTTTTCTGGTTTAGTTTCTCTTTCTCTTTCTTCTCATTCTCTCTTTATCAAAATATGTTTTTTTCTTCATTTATTTTATCTCTCTCTCTCTCTTCTCCTTCTTTACTCCACTGAATCTCTTTATGTTTTTGTTTTTTTTTTATCTCCTCTAATCCTTTTCTCTCTACCCTTTTTCTCTCTATCTACTGTATTAAAGAACANCTCATCATTTTCTCTCTACCTTTTTTTTCTCTCTATCCACCGAATTGAAAAGAAATTTTGAGATGCTAGGCTATATTTTTTGTGTGTGTTTATGTTGGTTGAGAATTTAAGAAATATTTATAGAATTTTGAATGATTTTTTTGTTTGATGGGATGGAAAAAGAATGAAAAAGGAAAGAAAGAAAAAAAAATGAAAAAATANAAAAAATAAAAGAAAAGAGAAGAGTAATACTATTTTTAGGGGAAAAAAGAAAAAAAATTGGGTTGGGGAAGGAAGAGAGAAGGAGAAAAAATCCGGCAAGAAAGAAGAAAAAATAAAGGAGGTTTTTGGGTAAAAAAGAAAAAAAAATAAGGATAAGGAATGATGAAAAATGGAGAAGAAAATCCAAAAAAAAAAAANNNNAAAAAAAAAAAAAAGGATATGAAAGGATGAGAGTAGAAGAAAAAAACCTATAAAAGAGTGAAAAATAAGAAAAGAAAAAAAGAGACAGAAAAAGGAAAGAATGTGAGAGAGAGAGAAAGAGAGAAAGTTAGAAAGAAGGATGAAAAAGAGAAAAAGTGAGAGATGGAGAAAGATGATATAGTTTTTTAAATTAAGTTAAAAGATTAAAATAATTTATAAAATATATGAAATTATAAAAATTAATTTAGAATTATACTAAATATGAGAATCCGTTTATAAAATTTACTCATTTATCAGTCTTTCACATCAAAAACTACAGTGGACTATTTTTTTTGCAAACTTATGCTCAATTTCATATGTACCAATTCTGCCTATATATCTTCTTTAGTTGGGAAAAAAATCCTCACGAATCGAATGTTTTAGGTAACATATCACAAGGGAATTGGATTTGGTTATATGCTCACATTATAGTGCGGGACAATTCTAGAGTGCAAACCATTAAAAAAGATTAAAGAGAAGAGACTCATGCCATTGAGTGACACATGGCATGGACAAAAAGTAATAAAAGGATGAAACCGGTTGCCGGTTTCAAAGAAAATAAAGGGAAAAAAAAAATTGTTGGGGAAAAAAAGAAACCTGATTTCACAAATCTCGAGGCAAAATTTTTCTATTTTTATGACAAATCAACAAATGAAAACGTGCTATATAGCTGAAAATTTGATTTTAATAGGGACAAAAAATATACCCCGTACCAAACCGCAAGGTCTCCAAACTGAGTGATGCGGGGTACTAATAAAAATGTACATTAATATTTTTTAATATACAACGTTACTTCATAATGAATTAAATTTACTATTAAATGGATAAATATGATCAATTTTTGCTAATATTACTAATTAAAAGACAATGGCACTTCTCTACGGACAATAGTATTCAACGATGGTATTATGTTATCTATTTATGGTCAAATGTGACATATTATGGACAATTTGAAAATAAAAGTCAACATTACTTCATAATGGATTAAAGTTACTATTAAATGGATAAATATGACTATTTTTGGTCAATTTTTACTCATTAAAGGATAATGTCACTTCTCTACGAACAATAACATTCCACTATAGTTTTCTATTATTTCTTTATGGTCAAATATGACATATTATGGACAATGTAAAAAATAAAAGTCAATGTTACTTTGATATGAATAATATTACTCTATTTTGGTAATATATACTACATTATGGTTTTATGTTTATCCAATTATGGTCAAATTTGGAATACTACTCTGTTATGGGCGGATATGACTTTATTAGAACTATTCTTTTCCATTATGGTCAGTCGTACTCGATAAGGACAATATTACTCCTTTATAGATGATATTATTGTATAAGGACAAAATTGTGAAATATTACCCTGTTATAATCCAATGTGATCCTTGATGGTCCATGATACTTCAAAATGAACGTAATAGACTATGGTACTTCGTTATAAATCATAATACTCATTATGATTTGATGATACGTCATTTTAGTCTAATTGTACTAAAAATAAGCAATGTTACTTGACATGGACCATTATTACTTAATTATGGACATAATTACTTAAGTATGGTTTTTATGTTACTTTATTATGGTTCAATGATGGTAAAATGTGCAATATTACTTTGTTATGGTTTAATTTTACTTTGATATGAAATAATAGACCTTATTATGGATAATGTTACTTCATTTTGGACAAATCATGCTTATTTGAAAATTAATGCTACACATTCTGAACAAGTTTTCTATAAATGGATAATAATACTAAGTATGAAATATGTTACTCATTTGTTGATCAATATTCTTCCATTGTATCACAATAGTTCAATAGAAAAAAATGTAGAATCAATTTAATATGGTTGGTGCCAACTATAAAAATATTTTGAGGGACTAATTTTGCAATAGAAAAATGCTAGAATTAATATTATCTATATTTCTCATTAAAGACGATGTTATATTTGTTGGTCATGATTTTATTTGTTCTCATGTATTTATGTAGAAAACTTTCAATGGTACTAAAATAATTGGAAGAGAATATTGACTTTTATTTGCTACCCTTTATTTGTGTAAAAGGGCTCCGCGAACTCAAGCTAGGCTAAAATGTAATGAAAACCAAAGTCCTCGTCGAATTGGGGTTGTATTTGCCCTTTGATCCAAGGGCCCCCCGCGTATATACGTCAACCCAAATGGCAAAGAATAATATGTATATCCAAATTTTACCCCATCTTACAATGCGGGGTATCCAGTATACAACACATGGTAAATATGTAATAGCAATCCTTGAAATTACCTCGCTATAGGCCGCAGGCTCCCGGCAAATATGTTTGGGATAAAAGGTAGAAATACCAACAAGTGACAATGTTTTCACCTCGTGTTTGAGTGCGGGGTATCCCGTAAACAACACGGGATAGATATGTATAGCAATCCTTCAAATTATCCCGCTATAGGCCTCGGGGTCCCACGAACATGTTCTGGATAAAATGTAGAAATATCAACAAGTGACAATGTCTTTACCCCGTGTTTAAGTGCGGGGTAAATATATAATAGCAGTGACAATAATTTATACCGCAGACTTGTTCGAGATAAAAGTTAGAAAGACTAAACCTAAGTTTGCATGCTTGCCCGCATTCCAGTGTAGGGCACCCTTATGTAATAAATATTGATTGAAGTATTTGTTTGGTGCATGACCAACCACAATCATTAATGCCTCACCAACATCCCCATCTTTCCTATGTGTTGTTCAAAGACACAAAATATGTCTTTTATCCATGAGACTACTAATCCCAAACTAAAAGCTATATTTTTTCCTCTATGATTTATCATATTAATGGCGTTGGATCCAAATTTCAAATGCAGTGGGAACCATATGTGTGAGCTCTGAATATGCAATGTTACTTGTAACCAAGTGAGGTATTTCCATTCTCTATTTTTTTTTTCGATTCAAAGTGAGTTAAGAAATACATATCAATTGAAGATATACTTACTATTAATCATGGATATTTAATATGTTATCTTGGACGAATTATTATTACTTCGACAGTAGAAACTTATACTATTTTCAATTTAATTGATAATGAAAATATCAATATATTTGCTATGTTCATTTAGTGTTAGGAAAATGTATTTATTTTTTGTATCATGGTTTGGTAATAGAAATATAATCATATTGTTTTGGTAGGGAAAACTCATTAAGTGGATGATTGTAGGTGTTATAGTTCAAAACATGTCACTACAGATTAGAAATTATGGATTAAAATAATTTAGTCATAAAGAGTGGAAGTGAAGGCAAATATGCAATAGATGATGATCATATGCAGAAAGGTTCAGTGAGTATGAACCACGAAGATGTACAAATGGAATTCAAATATGGAAATAAATATGATTTTTTGTCTGCTGAAGACATGATCAGTGAAGAATTTGAGTATGTTGAATCTGCAAATGAGTTTTATTCAACATATGCCAAATAATGGGATTCGGAGTGAGCAAGCATCTATTAAATGTCATGCTTATTCGAATATGCATTCAATGATAGTGCATCTAAACTTGTTTGGGAATCGTCAAGGACATTAGACTTTATTGAGTATGAGTTTATGCACACTAGCAGGTGGAATGACGTATATAATGATCTTACGTCTCAATTTCAAATTAACTCAAGTATAGACAACACAACCAAGGACGAGTCTTGGGGACGATAGTGGCGGGGGGATTATTGGTAAGTTTTTTACTTTGGAATGAAATAATGATTGAATCCAACTCCCCATCTTTTACCATGTTATGTATCAAACGTAATAGATAACAATGTTAACTGTAGTAGAAGCATATGTATTTAAACTCTTTTAACTCTTGACTTTAATACTATATTGCTGGTATTTTAGATATTTAGCATAATTTGAATAGTGCCTCACAGTTCGATAGTATAGTTTATCAAATATGGATAGATGGAGTACAAGTTTTAACATAAAACAGTTGATGATTTTTTAAATAATATAAAACGGAAGATAATATACAAAATGATGTGTTCGACGGTTTTAATGAAAGACAGCAACATGACCTAAACCCAAACTATTAACAAGTACGCTTGTGCGTAACATGCCCTAAACCCTAAATTAGCATCCTAATTTCTTAAACCACGGTAGCTTAAAAAGAAGAAGACCAACATCCCACAATCTATCTCTAATTCCTCTGTCTTTTTTCCCATTTTGCCCTTCCAGCTGGAGATGGAGCTCTTTTTGCACGTTTGGTGGGTGGTTTGGCAGCAAGCTCCAAACGCTATTTCTCATATGCAATTGCCCGTTTGTACAATTCATCTGCTTAGGTATTATGACCATTACACACTAGGTCCAATGCAGTATTCGCTCTTTCCGTTTGCGAGTCAAACTACAAAAGTAATAATAGTATGTCACAGCTAATGGCATGGATGGTTGATATATTAACAAAAAAATGCAAACATAGAAAATGCAAAGTTGATATTATATACGAGTAATAAACGATTGAAACTTAATGTAGTAGTCGCTTACTTGGAGGTTCATGGGCTGCTGCATGTACTTAATGATATAAAACCCACATTCATGGCCATTTAGTTGTTTTTTTTGATTTTTTGAGTAATGCAAGAGAAGAGCACCAAAGAAGTTATTTTGAAAAGTTATTGGATTTCATCAGTGAAGAGAAAATCCAACGACCTCAGCTGCCACAAATTAGTTAAACATGATAACAACTCTCCACATGCATAAGTTCATTAAAATTTATAATAGAGATATTATCACTAAAGGTCCCTAAACTATAGCGTGTTTTACACTCTCATCCTAAAACTTTTTTTGTCTCACTGTGATCCTCAAACTCATATTCTCGTATCACCGTAAGTCATTTTTGAAGTTTCCGTCCATTTGAACTGTTAAAAGGTACGTGCGATGCATGTGAGGTCCATTTTAAGGGTAAAATTGTAATTTTAAGAGTTTTTTTTATCACTATAGGTCCCTAAACTATATCTCGATTTACATTTTTGTCTTAAAACTTTTTTTTTACACTTTGATTTTCAAACAAATATTTTACTTAGATAAGCTTACACATGAGCTCACGCTCACACCTATCTCAATCTCACTCACTCTCCTCCATGAAAAGTATTATTTTTCTTTCTTTCTCTATCTTCATTTGCAAATACAAGAAAAAAAAAATTGATCAAAAGTGTTTTCATTTTGAAAAAAAAATTGTGAAATATTTAATGTGTTGGAAGTTAAGTTTGAATAACTAAATGGTAGTGAATCTGGATGGTTGATTGTATAAAACAACATTGTTTTAGTTTCTGACATTTAGTTTTAAAAGTCATTAAAAATAAAACAATGTCGTTTCAATCATCATCAAATTTAGAATGGGTTATGGGTCGTCTTGCTTGAGAAGAAACGGGTCGCGCAACCCTTATCAATATCTGACCGGATCTTTCACCTCTGACCACATTTTCTGGTGATTTTGGTACTATTTGTTTCATCTTATTAACATTTATGACGTCACTCATGCACCGATTTGGCAACATGTCACCTGAAAATGAATATCCAAGCTTAATATGTAACAATCGATGGGTTTTTACTTTTATTGTGTTTTTCATTCCTCATCATTTTCTCTACCATTTAGTTATTCAAATTTAACTTCCAACACATTAAATATTTCACAAATTTTTTTTTCAAAATCAAAATACTTTTGATCAATTCTTTTTTTCTTGTATTTACAAATGAAGATAGAGAAATAAAGGAAAAGAATAACCTTGCTTGGAGGATAGAGAGTGAGATTGAGAGAGGTGTTAGCGTGAGCTCATGTGTAAGCTTATCTGAGTAAAATATTCGTTTGAAAATTAAAGTGTGAAAAAAAAATTTTAGGATGAAAGTGAAAATCGCGATATAATTTAAGGACTTATAGTGATAAAAACTTTTACAATTACAATTTTACCCTTAAATAGACATCACGTGCATCGCACGTGCTTTTTAATGGTTCAAATGGACGAAAAATTTAAAAAGGACTTACGGTGATACGAGAATATGATTTTGATGATCAAAGTGAGACAAAAAATAGTTTTAGGACGAAAGTGTAAAACACACTATAGTTTTATGGACTTTCAGTGATAATATCCCTTTATAATATGCATTTTGCAAAAAAAATAGTTCAAAACTTTACTAAGAATAATTACAATGGAGCGTGCCAAATCTTCTCGTACGATAGTTCTCCTCATGCTTGGGAGGGGATCCCATATCTCACAAACTTTTCCAGGCACACAGATAACTATTAGATACAAATGACCAACATGATCATGCAGAGAAATGGATATCTGTAAAATATTGATAGCGGGGTAAAAAAATCAAAGTACGCGTGGCGAAATGAATATGCACATATTTAGGAAAACACATCAAGAGTTTATATTTACTAAATTTATTAAAGGAATATTATCCTTGCCTTATTTTGTTCCATCATAATGATCATGTGCACAGAATGAGTTATATAACAAAATTTCATACTAGAAGGAATATATATATATAAATGTAAAAATATAAATGGAAAAAAATCAACTCTACGAGTAAATGAACGTACAAATATTTTTTTCTTTCCATTGAAGCGTACTTTTTAATCAATAATAATGATTCAATATGCACAAAACTATATTCCATTTTGAAGAAACATATATAGCATAAAAGAAACAGCAACAACTATACATATACCACCACATTGAAACCTTTATTATACACAACAGTATATGGCATCAAAATATACACATGAACACTCAATGTATTTACAATCACAACTACAATCACACATTAATGTACTTACCTTCACCCTCCATGATTAGATATGGACAATATATTGCGGGCGAGAGTTGAAGATGATAAACGACTTTGTCTACCTAATTTCCATTATAAGATTAAAAAAATATACAAATAAATCCAAAAACATATAACATAAAACATAAAACAAAAATTACTTTTCTTGTTTTGCTACCTACCTACCTACCTAGTAAAGTACGTAAATGGAAAACATGGTTATTTCTTTGGTTTGGTAAAAATGCATGGATGTAAAACTTCTTTGCTCTATAAAACTTAACAAAAATTAATCAAGTTCAACATGTCAACTTCATAGTAGGCCATAGTTTTCATTTTTTTAACCGATCAGTTGAGTTTACAAAACTAGACTTCATCTACAAAGTTGGAAGCAAACAAGACTTAAGTATACAATAGGATCTCTAGCATTATTAATCGCAAACTTTCCACCAAATTATAAAACAAAGATTACAAACTATAAATTACAAATTCATTAAGTACTTATGAAACAATATAAATTTACATACTTTTGAGTATTTTAAACAACATTCTTGACAAAACAAAAATCCAAATATGCTAAAAACACTAAGAAGAAGTTCTACTTGCAAACTCATCTTCAGTTGGTTACTTAAACCATGCATGAAAGACCACAGAAAAAGTCAACATTTCCAATGTGATGAATATGTTAAAACTGTTTATCAAGCTTCTAAACCAGAAATGATCATGTAAATAGTGAACTATGAAATTAAAACTATTTCAAACACACTTGAACATACTAGTGGAAAATATATTAGCAAAACTGCAAAAATACCAAGAGAGGCAATTCCACTTTCTTTTCATCAATAATAAAATAAAGATCAACAACATATGCAATAAACCTAGAGAATCAATTATACACATGCATCTAAAAATATACTATCTTCAAATTTCTTTGATCCAACATTACCGGTTATATAATATCCATATAGATTATACAATTATAAATCATACAATTATGAATATTGTGGTTAATAATGCTAAACATTAGCAAACTTAAAGAATTCCTAATCAAAACTAGTCTCATTGAAACAAAATTATCTAACAAAATTATATTTGCTATAGAAACAAGTCGAATTGGAACATTTACTTATCTTGTTCAGTGCAAACGTCTCACAAACATTTAAACTACTATACTTTTCTTTGTAAATAAAATCCTATATTTGCTGACCATCACAAACAAGAAAGGAGAAGAGGGGAAAAGATGAAAAAAAAAATTGGAAAAGCAAACGGTGGGCTGGCATGAGAAAAAGAAAGGAAAAGAGAAAAAAAAAATATAGAATTAAAGGTTGGAAGAAGAACCATGAGAAAGGAAATTGGAGAAAAAAAAAAATTGTAGAAAAAACCTTTTGCACAGGAGAAGAGAAAAAAAAAAATTGAAGATGAAAGGATCAGATGACTGAAAAGAAATGAAAAAAAAAAAAAATTTTGAAGACGAAAGAAACTATCATGACTTGAGAAGAATATGGAAGAAAAAGAAAAAAAATCACTCTTGCAAGGATTGGGTTGTTCAGAATAAAAAAAAAGAAAAAACAAAAAAAATTAAAATGAGAAAATAAAAAAGCACGGGCTGAAAAAAAAAAATTAGTGAAAATTTAGAAGGTTTATTTAATGAAACTATTACTATGTTTTACGTAGTCTTGCCCTACAGTGAGTGCGAGGACACACATATCATATATAGATTCAATTTCATCTGACAGGAGGTACGAGCCAGGTAACAGACATAAATATTTCAACACAAAGGGCTTACATTTTCCTGCACCTTTGAATTATTGATGATTGAGCCAAGACGTTTTCACATTGAAAACTTTATTTTCTCAAGTGAAGATTTTCAAAGGTATCGGGAAGCGAGCCCAAAATCTTTTTTGATGAAAAGAGCCCAAAATCTTTTTTTTTTGATAAAGAGCCCAAAATCTTTGGATGCTTGGAAATACGGCCTAATCACATCAGGACATATAACTTCTTTCTTCTAATTTAATGTTTACATCACAAACCAGAATGTTTACATCACATTAATTTTTTTTATTTTATGTAATTTTTTTTATATTATATAATTTTTTTTATATTGTTTATAATAAATAATTTTTATTCATAATATAATTTTTTTTTTATATAATTTTTTTATAATATATAGTTTTTATCAAATAATTTTTATTTATTATATATAACTTTTATCTATTTTATATAATTTTTTTATCCATATCATATAATTTTTTCTTTTAAATTTCAATAAATTCCTCGAATAAGAAGAAGATTCACTTTAGAAATTCTCCACAAACCAACACCTTCTTAGTTCCTTGCAGCTAACTTCTCCTTCTTCTTTTTTCTTCCTCATTCCCTGTACAAATGTTCCCCTTTTTCAAAAAGTGGAACCCCCCAAAGCAATTAGACCAAAAAATAAACAACACGCTTTCAAATATATATATCAAAATATTGCTTTACAGTGATAGCTTTCATGGATCCAAGGTAAGGAACAAAAAAGTGTGGGTTTTCCATACCACAAAATCCTCTGTCTTCTTTACTCTACCTCCTATATTCTCTTTATTTTCATTTTCCACTATTTGATAAACAACTCAGAAAACCAACCACACACAAAAGATCTCCAAACAGTTTCTTCAACCATCTCCGCCCCCCCAGCCCAAAAAAAAAAAAAATGGCACTCAGCAACAATGTCATCGGATCTATCAACTTCGTCGCCGTGCTTCTCTCCATCCCAATCATCGGTGCCGGAATCTGGCTTTCAACAGAACCGGACAACTCTTGCGTGAGGATTTTACAGTGGCCTGTAATCATCTTAGGTATTTTGATCTTGGTTGTGGCTCTGGCAGGGTTTGTAGGAGCTTTTTGGAGAATCCCATGGCTTCTCATATCCTACCTCGTCGCCATGCTGGTTCTCATAGTCTTGCTTGCTTGCTTAGTGGTTTTCGTCTATATGGTCACCATTAGAGGCCATGGACATGTTGAGCCGAGCAGGAGTTACTTGGAATATAATCTGGATGATTTTTCGGGTTGGCTTCGTCGAAGAGTAAGAAGTTCTTACAAATGGGATCGTATAAGAACATGTCTTAGCTCCACAACTATGTGTGCTGAGCTCAACCAGAGTTATCGGATGGCTCAGGATTTCTTTAATGCTCACATTACTCCATTACAGGTTAGTACGTGTATCTCAAAGTGCTTATAGATTATACAGTGGAAAACCTGATAAAACTCTTCCTCTTGCTCAAGACTTTTAGAAATATTTCTATAACTAATTTTTTTTACTAAGTTGTCTGGCTGGTAATGTAATCCATGAATTAAGAGATGACGCCTGACATAATAATATTTATATTTCTAGTGGGAATAAAATTTGACATGTTCTTAAAAGGAAAAACAAAAAAATAAAACTAAAAATATATTTGAGGATTAATTTCATCTACTGTCTCCTACTGTTGATTTAAAATTTGATCATTTTAGTTTGAAAAATATCATGTTCTTTATTTAGATTTTAAATAGTTATCATTTTTTTCTCTATTAATTATTTCATTTACATAATTTAAAAATATTAGTTGTAATTTTCAAAACTTATAATATTAAATTAAAATTAGTTCAAATTTCCTCAAAAGAACCAGATCAAATATACCTTATATTTACACCTAATAATATGGAAAAATTGCATTTATGTCCCCCCATCTCCATTTTCGTTCTTTAGAGAAGAAAATTCTATCAAAGACATAAAACCCACGTGGCATGGTAACAACCAACACTAAGCCAAGCCTTTTAATTCAGCACAGGGAATATAAAAATCAATCTAGACGGACTAAACCACGCATATATTAGCGGATTCTTAATTACACTGTCCAAAATATTCCTCATCTTTATCTTTTTCCCAATTTATTTTGGTGGTCTTTTTTCTTTAATTTGTTGCTTTACACAGTCAGGATGCTGTAAACCACCGACCGAGTGTGGATACACGTTTGTGAATCCGACATACTGGATAAGTCCGATAAACATGGCAGCCGACATGGATTGCCTTGCATGGAGCAATGAACAGTCACAGCTTTGTTACAACTGCGATTCATGCAAAGCTGGATTGCTTGCAAATCTCAAGAAAGAATGGAGGAGAGCAGACATATTATTGCTTATGGCTCTTGTTGCTTTGATCTGCGTTTATTTAGTAGGTTGTTGTGCCTTTAGAAATGCCAAAACCGAGGACCTCTTTCGCAAATACAAGCAAGGTTATGTATAGTATTTAAGCTTAATTAAAAGTGGTACGTATAGTACTAGCTAGTATGTAGCAATTGGGATGTGCATGGCATTTTCGATAATATTTGAGTCTTTGTATAAGAAACAAGGCATTTGTGGTTTTGATTTTCTTGGATTTGGAGGAGAGAAAAAGGGGTTGATGATAACGTTGGAGTTCGTGCAAATGTGTCCCTTGTAAATGGACGTGATTTGCGGAGGGGCACCGAAAGCTGATTGCTTTTGAATCCTATAATATGCTGATGCTATTGGCCTGTGTGGGCATCACATGGTGACTTTGGAGCTACGGGTGGGCTTTTATTGTTTCGCCTCCTTGTTTGTCTTTTTAACAACTCCAACCTCTGTAACAAAAATAAAATAAAAGAACCTTTTGAATTTAATTTGTTCCAAAAAAAAAAATTTGTTTTATACAAGCAATCATACCTTGCCACGGCCAAAAAAAAGAAAAAAAAAATCATCTAGATTTTATTGAATTTAAAATTTGAAGATGTATTCTTTTTAGTTTTATTACTTAGTCAAGTCTACAAATATTATTATTAAAGAGCATTTTTAATAAAAATTTGGGCTATTAATTTTTTTACTATTTTATTATTTATTGTAGTTTAGATAGAATCTTTGAAGATAAATTTTCGAGTTGATTGTTTATTAAGTAGACTTTTGAATTATATAGATAGAGAACGATTTTAATTTATGAATTAATGGGGACGAAAAAATGAAGAAGGGCAAAGGTTTTTGTTTAAATAATGCTACATTTATAATACAGTAGCGTTCGTCTTTTGTTTTAATGAAGTCTCAACTCTAATTGACACGTTCTAGGCTTTTAGTTATTTTAGCAACATTTTGTCATATTAATTGAGTTGTTTGTTTCTTAAAATGGTTGTCATTTATGTGTTTTGTTGTGTTTAAAAGCTAGGCTTTGTCTTCTTGTAGGAGTTAGTTATTTTTGTGCAAATTTTCTGTAATTTCGTAAGCTTGAAGCTTATGGTAATGAAATTCTTCTTGGTTGAGACTTTTCGATCGATTCTTGATTGAGAGGTTGGTTAATTGAATTGTTGCTACATCAAGTTTGGTATCAGAGCTTGGATATCACCAAGTTTCATGGTCAACTCAGGTGAGAGCAGCGACCATGTCTCTAGGGAGACCAAAGACATGAAATCCCTCTGCTCATCTATTTGTAGCGTTGAATATAAAGTAGATAAATTTACTCTCAAAATTCGACAAGTTCTGTTACATCATGTCCAATGAACTATGGCGAAATTCTCATATATGGAACCAAAAGCTTGTGAAATGGCTCTATATTTTTCGATGGGCAACAGAATCAACAATCAACCCATAAATTCATGATCTAAATTGATTAAACCCGAAGTTGTCCAAGCCCCACATCATTTTCGTCAAAAACTAGCTTTTCTATATTCAGATTCTGATAATGTAGTGGACATTATCAATTTGCCTAACTTTTGGACAACCATGAAACACGAACTTCTATGGAAATCAAGGAAGGTACTCCAACAACTTTGAAAAGTCTTAGTACAAAATCAAAATAGATATTCTTTTCTTTATTGGACACCTATACAATTTGCTAGATCTACTTTTAGAACCCTAAACAAATGGAGACCATTATTGGAATTCTATTCAGAATATTCCAAAATCAATAGCACTGCAAACACTTAAACCAAGATCCATGTTTACCAAGGCACAAACAATAACTCCATCACTTTTCCTAATCAAAAACTTGTCAAAAGAGTAAAGCTATTAGAAAACAACCAATGAACCAAAGCTAAACCTCACAACCTTTATTCCAAACCATTCCCAATCAAATGCTTCAAGTGTAACCTGCATGGTCATAAATCCAGTTACTCCCCATAGAGGAGAAATTTACAAGTTAAAAGTAAAAATGTTGGGGAAGAATAGTTAATTATGAAGATAAAGACCTAGAAGCCACTGACCTTGTTGAAGGAGATGAAGAGAGACCAATTATATTCGTTTTACAAAAACTTCTAATGATATCCAAGTTGCTCTAGCAAACACAAATGTATACAATATTGAAAACTAAGTGCATAACCAAAGGTAAGGAGTGTGATGTCATCATCGACAATGGGAGCTGCAAGAATGTGGTCTCTAAATCCCAAGAAAATGCACTAAAATTGTCTTCAACTCCACATTTTAGCCCTTGTGAAGTTGAACAGATAAAAATGGCTCATATACTACAGTAAATGAGCAAAACAAGTTAACCATGTCCACTGGAACCAAATATATGGTTAATATAACCTATGATATTATTGAAATTGATGCTTGTCATGTGCTTTTGGGAAGGCCATGGATATTTGACAGATAAGTGACCAACAATGACAAAACTAGTATCTAATCTTTCATTTGGCATAACAAGAAAATCATTATTTTGCCCTTTAACCACAAAACTACCAGTAAACCGAACCCACCACAAAACTACTCCCTAATTAGCACACCAATATAGTATTGCAACACCCCCACCAAACAGAACAAACCTCAATCAACTCGAAGACTATGACATGGCTTTGGTGTCGAAAGATCTAGCCCTTAACAACCCTTACCTCATTCCCGACCGTGTGAAACCTTTGCTAACTGAATTCACAGACCTCCACCCTAATGAACTCCTTGTTAAATTATCTCTAATCAGAGAAATTCAACGTAACATAGACCTAACCCTTGGATCAAGCCTCCCAAACCCACCCAATTATTGAATGAGTCTAAAAGAGCATGACACTTTGTAAAAAATTATGGATGCCCTGTTGAGTAAGTAGTTGATAAAGGAAAGTATGAGTCCCTCTGCGGTACCTGCTTTGCTAGTACCTAAGAAAGATGAAACATGACGTATGTGTGTGAATAGTAGAGCCATCAATCAAATTACAGTCAAGTATAGGTTCCTCCGTGCCTAGATTAGAGGACATGTTGAATAAGCTTAAGAGGTCACAAGTGTTTTCTAAGTTAGACCTCAAAAGTGGCTATCATCAAATAAGAAATAGAACCAAAGATGAAAGGAAAATATCCCTCAAAACTAATGAAAGGCTCTATGAATGAAAAATCATGTCATTTGGCTTATGCAATGCCCCAAACACATTCATGAGACTCATGAATCAGGTTATTTAACCCGATATTGGTAAATTCATAATGGTTTACTTGATAAAAATATTGATATATAACAAGCATACAGAGGACCATTTAGAGCAACTAAAACAGGTTGTAAGGCAAAACAAATTATACCTCAGCATTCACAAGTGTGATTTTATGACTGACAACCTTAACTTTTTCGGATTTATCATTAGCCAAGTTGAAATTCACATTGATCCCAGAGCTTTGACACCTTAACGCAAAAGCTAACTCAAGCCCCAGTGTTAGTATTGTTAAATTTTGACAAGACTTTAGAAATAGAGACTACAGAGGACCATTTAGAGCCACTAAAACAGGTTGTAAGGGAAAACAAATTATACCTCAGCATATGACTTATGTAGTAAACAATCACTCTATATTGTTTTACAAATGGAACTCACTATATTTGATTCTTCGAAAGCCTTTATTCCACAGATGGAGATTTTTCATTCATTTGTAATAAATATATTCACAATGAGACAATTGAAAATTATCATGTCATGGAAGGCTTTTTATTTAAAAAACTCATATATGTATCCCTAAAATTTTACTCAGGGATCATATGATTGAAGAGCTTTATGTAGGTTGTTTAGCTGCACATTTGGGCCAAGACAAAACTACTTTATTAGTTACCTCTAAGTATTTTTGGCCTAAAGTCAAAAGAGATATGGTTGCATATATGGCACAGTGTGGAATATGTCAAAATGTCAAAGGTCAAAATCAAAATGTGAGACTTTATACACCTCTCTATGTTCCAAGCACCATCTGTGAAGACCTGTCCATGAACATCATTCTTGGTCCTCCAGTGACAATTCAAAAGGTAGACTTTATCTTTGTGGTGGTTGATCGTTTCTCCAAAATTGCTTATTTTATCCCTTGCAAGAAAGCAGCCGATGAAAAATTTTATGGCTAATGCATTTTTTTGTGACATTGTTAGACTATATGGCCTAAAACTATCACTTCGGATAGGCATGTCATGTTTGTGAGCCATTTCTGGAAACTATTATGGCTAAAGTTTGGCACTAAACTTCAGTTTAGCAGTGCTTACACCCACAAACTGATGGCCAAATAGAAATTGTTAACATGACTTTTGGAAACATGGTTCGAGCCTTTGACCATGACAAACCTAAACAATGGGATTTTGTATCACTTCAAGCTGAGTTTTCCTATAATAGAATGGTGAATCGAACCACATGACAAACCCCATTTGTTATTGTCTACACTCGGGTACTTAACCATACATTGGACCGAATTAAAATCACTTCCAGAACAGACAAATGGGCTTTTACATTTGTAAAGAATTACATCAAACAAGATGAGTCTGTTAAAGCAGCTATTGAAGCTGCTAATCAAAAGTATAAACTTGTTGCGGACCACCACAAAAGGTTCAAAACCGATCAGGAAGATGATTTGGTAATGGTTTTCTTTTGGAAAGAATGTTTCTTATCGGGTAGATAGACCAAATTGTAGTTGAATAAGATTAGACATTTTCAAATTAGCAAAGTTCTGAGAGACAATGCTTAGTTGCTTAATCTGCCAGAGGACTTCAAGATTTCTCTATATTCAATGTTGCAGATCTATTCCCATATATTCCTCTTGATCCAGTACCAACTGCTAATGTAGAACTCGTGGACGAGTTCTCTTGTAGTGGTAATTGATACAGACGAAGGATGAAGAAAAATAAAAGATTTTGTTCAAATAATGATATAGTTGTAATAAGGGGTAGGGTTTTGGTTTTTTGCTTTAATGAAGTCTCAGCTCTAGTTGACACGTGTCTAAGCTTTTAGTTATTTTGGCAACATTTGTTATTTTAATTGAGTTGTCCATACCTGTGCTAAGTCAGCATTATTTTTTCTTGAAACGGTGATCTTTTTGTGTGTTTTGTTGGGTTTAAAAGCTGAGCTTCGTCTTCTTGAAGGAGTTAGTTCATGTTAGGCATAGATTTTACTTTTGCTTATTTTCTGCTTCTTTAAAAGTGCTTCCTGAAAAAGCTATTATTTACTGGTTTTGATGAAAAAGGCTTCTGAAAGTTAGAAGCACTTTAAAAAAATTATACAAACACTTCCATAAGCAGTTTTGCTATCTAAAAGCTACTTTTGGTTTTCCAAAAGCCATGCTAAACAAGGCCTTAGTTAATTTTCTACAATTGTTTTTTGTAATTTCTTATGCTTGAAGCTTATGGTAAATTCTTTCCATTAAAAATTTGTCTGTAGTTAAACAAGGTTCTCGTTTAAATTATTTTCTCAATTTAATATTTTTATTTTTTTTTATTTTTACTACCTAAAAATATTTTTTCCCAATTTAATGTTTTTTTTTTCAATACAATGATTTTTCTATTTTAATTTGGTTATTTTAAAATCCACATTAACCATTTTTGCCACTTGTCAAAGTTTTAATGGAAGTACTTTGTAGAAGTAGGTCATCTAAAGGCCACCTTATTTTTTCCCTCTAATGAAAGTGACTGATGAGGAAATAGTTTAATTAGTAGTTGTTATAAGACTAATTTTGATATAGATGTTTAATGTGAAAGAGAACAAATTAATTATACATCGATACCACTAAATTCACTATAATAAATAGGGAAGGGAAGAAAACATATGGCTTTCAATGTTATCACATAAACGATACTTTATATAGAAGATAAAAAGTTTTATACACTATGATGTCATGTCATTCTTTATCATTTTCATTAATTATGTGCTATGTAAATCCAACCATCTATAATCATGTGTAGACGATAAAATAAAATATATAAGCTTTATAAAATATTTATTAAATATCTACTTATAAGTGATCCGTTCTACTACATCACCCGCACAACAATATACAAGTTTTTTTTTTTTGTCTATATACGGACATGTTCCATGTTTTTGGCTATCACATAATCTTAGCCAAAAGGCCAAGAAAAAGTAATTTCCTACATTTTCTCTCTACGTGGATGTAGCAATTGTTATTGTTAGGGGTGTATTAGGTCACTAGATTATATATAAATTCAAATGTTTGAAATCTGGTCGAGTTTATTCAGTTGAATAATAGAATTTTGCTATTTATCCCTGGTTCATAACATGATCTTATCTATTCTGTAAAGTTTGTGATTGGGTTCAGGAGGAAAATCTAAGCTACACAGACAAATAGATGAGCCCAAACCATAGTGTGGCACCAAAGATCTCCAATTTACAAGGGCATTTCTACATATATAAATTATACCGATAATTTTTTCTTTTTTTTTTTTTGCTAAAATGGGGGGTTTTTATAAACCAAAAGGGAAAAGCAGTAGTACACACCACTGCTAGGAACATAGGAGGCCCCTAGCCATCCTAAAAGTCCTGAGCGGCAGAGATAAAAGAGGGTAACACATAAGGGGAAAATGTGTCACTAATCAAGTATTTTAGCCTCCAATTACAAGCAAGATGAGCAACTCTATTGTTGCAGCTAGGAATCCAACAAAACAAAAGACAATCCAAAGAGAGGGAAAAGCTAAGAACATTGCTAACAAATACTTGAGCAGACCAATGAATTGTGCTAGGATTTTTAGAGATCAAGCTATGAATGACTGTTTTAGCATCTGAGAAGCAGCAGCACTTAGTTCATCCTTCTTCAACTACCCATTGAGTAGCAGTCAAAAAGGCATAAGCCTCCACGGCTTCAGGAATATCCATGTTCTTCCTTGCGATGCGCACAGCGACAGTGCTTCCATTCTCGTTTTTTGCCACAACAGCAACGCAAGCAGCACTATTAGAAACTGAAGTCAATATAACATAATGCAGTTGACAGAGTTACTCAAAGTATGGTTTAAAGGAGCAGCCCCTCCAAAAGCAGCCCTATACCGATGATTGTTTACTCATACAATAGTTTGACATTATAAATAAATCCATACACCCAAATTTATATAAGCACAAAGAAGCTGAAACTCCTAAAAACTACATCTGAAATCGATAAAAAGAATTTTTTGGCAAATGGGTTATCCACTAAGCTGTGAAATGTGCTTCAGCAAAGGCTTACCTCCATTTCTCAATGTTTGTGGCCATAATTGGGCCCAAAACGTTTAGAGCACAATGTTTCAGCTCATTTTGGTTTTAAGGGTTGATTTCAAATAATCCACATATACAACTAAATACACCCACTTTTTCCTTACATTTTTCCCTAGCCCTGACAAGATTCGAATTTCCAAATGCAATACGTACAAAGCGACGTCATTCCCAAACATTAAAAAAAAAAANAAAAAAAAAAAAAAAAACCCTCCCAAAACGGAAATTATGATTGAAGATTACCTCACCATCATAATAAGTACCACATACATAATTTGCCAAAAAAGTACCACGTACATATTTGTTTTGATAAATATGCACATACATATTCTACCAAAAAGAAAGTACCACCTACAGATTATAACGCACTCAATGTGAAACTTATATAAAGAGGCCTGCAATAACCTAACACAGCTTGTAAGAGTGTCCTTCTATCTATAAAAATGGTCTCAGCAAAATGGGTCTCCCTCAGACTATGTGAAAAAAGCTGCAATCCTTAATTTCCTGTCTCTTATTCCACCAATTTATCATGACATTTATTGTATGAAAAGAAATTTGATCGAATAATGCTATAAATATTATTAATCTATCAACATATTTATCAATTATATGTATATTATTTATTTATATTTATCAATTCAAATTATATTAATATGTTAATTAATAAAATAATAACATACATTAGTTAATAGATATAGTGGTAGACTATGTGCTATTTCTAATATTACTCAATTTTATCCTTTCAAAAAAAAAATTATATGTGAAACAATCAAAAAGCACAAATATTCAAAAGATGCTTGCAGTGCACACCACCTTGGACTGTCGCAATACTTTGACACTAGAAGACAGTGCCAAGACTTCTCAAATGCCTGAATTGTTGTCGTTCATCGCCTCCACTAAACTTGGTTCATGGAGGAACCATCGTACGCATCATCGATAATGGATTGGTGTCAAACTAGATCTGAAAAATACAAATATGACACGATCTAGCTTATATTTTTTAAAGTTTAAATTTGTATGTTTTAACACATAAATTTAATTTATCTGATTGTATTATATAAAAAAACAATTAACACAAATACGACATTAAAATTAATAGGACACAAACACATTCGTACTTTTTAAAAATTTCGTTTGCATATTTCAACTAAAAGAAAAACTTAATAGTTCAGTTTGATCGAAATTATTTTGACACGAGTTCATTTTTTTCTTTTTTCTATTATTGAAAATGAAAAGATTTAAAATTTTAATATTTGCTAAAAAAAAATAATGGTTTTATCTTATTTCTGAAAGTTTGTTGAAATGTCATGTTATAGCAAATGGACTTTACATAATTGTTCATCAAATATTGCATAAACGCGGGCATCTATTACCGGTCAGAATTGAACCATGCATAACGGAATTTGGTATAAGCGGGTTCAAAAGGAAACATTAGAATCAACGACTCATGGAAAAACAAGGATAGGAAGGCAAAAATAATGTCCTATTGGGTTTTGCTATTTATAAAAAATAATAATAATAATAATAATAATAATAATTAACTTTGAGAAGAAATGTTGGTGGATTGCTAAGAAAATGCTTGAAAGTAATTTTATGATGGATGAAGCATCAAAGATTTCAAGGTTCCCAAATTATGATAGTACTCAAAGATCCAATACCATAGATAGCTTCATTGAAAAAGAGGTTGACTTCAAGGACGATGATCCAGCTTTCCTATTTCCTATTTCCTATAGGCTTATAAGAGTTTTTGGGTCAGTATAAATGTTGCAACAGATCGGAACCACGCTGAGAAAAAAAAAATGAAGCTATTATTAAAACCTTGTAAGGTGAATCAATGTTACATAGACTTAATGTTCATTTAATATCTGAAGATATTTTTTGGTCAATTTTCGGCAAGTAGTTTTAAAAGAATTTGACATTTTACAGGGCATGAGGATGAAAGGCCCACAATATAAATAGGAATGTAAACTTTGAAAGAGTCGTCGCCGCTTTAAATATCTCTTAAGAAAAAAAGGTATTGGGATTGTAACCAACCATCAATCCGAAAACATATTATTTCAGACGAGTTCATAGACATAAATTAGCATTTTGACTTTTGATAATTGATATATATATATATATATATATATATAGGGTAGAAGATTAGAATTCGGAATTATTGTCCAAGAATTAGTACAAATGTTTAAAATTGTTACTAAATGTATTCCATTATGTACAATAAGTGCTTATTTAATTTAAAATTTATTAGATTTTAAAAGAGTTTAAAAATGGTGGAGAACAATATAAATTTTATAATGATTCACCTCTTATTAGTTTAAATTTTTTTAAAAAATAGTAATTCAATTTAGTATAAAAGCTTAAGATCGTTGCAATCGTGCGTTTAAAATTCAACAATTCTATTCAAAAATTAAAAACACATTGAAAAGATTTTAAATGAGTCCAATGATCCAAATGGTACAAGTATTTAATTTAATTTATGATTTTATAAAAGTTTTTTAAAATTTTCAAAAAGTCAATTTTAATGAATTTTTTAAAATTTTAAAAAGAAAATTATGAATAAAAGTTTCAAATTGAAATCCGGCTTCTATTGCAAAAATTTTATTAGATTCTTACAAATTTTGTTTAGTATATGGATCCAATAACGATGCATGAATTCTTTTAATCTATCTCTATTTTTAAGCAATTAATCTCCAAATTGAACGGATCTCCTTATTTTCTTTTAAATCCTCTAATTAATAAAGCTGAGATTTTTCTTCTTCTTGTTCCTTTTTTTTTTTTCTTCGATATGTGCCCTTATGATATAAAGGATCACATACCTTACAATTCCAGTGCCATTTTCCCTACGCTGCAAGTTCAATTAACCATATATAAGCCTATCATGTTAACCGTGACATAGAAAAAAAAATTAATCATACTTTAAAAAGTTCAATTAACCCTAATAGTAATATCATAATAATATTTAAGTAATTAGTTTATGTGTCAACTTAGGACTTAACTTGAATGCTGCTAAGGCCAGGATCTATAAGGCCATAAGGCCATTATGGTATAGTTTTTCTACTAGAATATGTTATATTTTTCATCAAAATTAACTATATGAAAAAAATTAAAATTATAATAACTCTATCAAAGTCCATAATAAAAGTTCCACGAACTCCTTCATGTAGGATTATGAAAAAAAATTTTGTGGAGTTTATGTAATTTTTTTAAAATCTTTGAATTTCATTAAACTTATTAATTCTTTTAAAACTCATTAAACTCTTAATTGAATAAACTTTTTAAAATCGACAAAAAATAAAAATAAAAAAATAAAATCATCACAAAACAATTAAGAGGAAAGTAAGTCATTGGCCAACTTAAGTTAACCATGAATTATATCTCGTTCATAAGGGACAGCCTAGCTAATGACAAATCTATTATTTTTTTGGGTAATTATCTGAGTTTCAATTTCTCCATTCTAACATGGAGAGGGAAAAAAATGTATTATATAAATGAGAAGGAAGCAGGGAATTGTATCATTCTTGTAAAACCATATTACAATATATATTAATTTCCTTTTTAGATTGTTTTCCTTAAGTGACAGACAATCTAAAAAGGAAATTAATTAAGTAGGCTGAAGATTTTTTTTTTCTTTGTTTTTTTTTAATGCGTAGAAGAATGATATACCATGCTGAGTAGCTTTTACTCCAAAAAAGAGAGACAGATATAAAGAGACCGGGCACTAAATTGCATTAAAACAGCGCAAGCAATAGACCAGGTGTTTCTTTAAACTAGAAAATCCAAACAAAATTTTCTCAATTCAATAAAATAAAATGAAGAGGGAATTATGAAATGGATCGATTGAAAATGAAAAGAGATAGAGGTTCCATTATCAGGGCATCATGTTGGAAAATCCATCACAACTATCTAGAATGGTTTGTTTTATTGACAAATTTAAAAACTGTTGTCATTAGAGATAGGTTGTCAGTGATAATAGAAATAGACTGTCAATGATAATAGAACAGCTTCAGAATTGTTATTAAAAAAAAATTTAATAACAGCCTTAATAACATTCATATATATATATATATATTTAACATTATTATTCCATAAAATAATAATTTTGCCACCGAGTTATCTCCGCAATAATGTAATCTGTTAAAAATAGATCTATGTTTTTCTTTATTAATCTCCCAATTTTTATTGTTACTTTAACTCATTAGTGGAAATCCAATGACGACTATTAGCTTAAAATTGTTGTTAAAAATTGTAATTTGAAAATTCTCAAATTTAATCTCATCCATAACTTGTCAGGCTCAACAAAACCTACTGTTGAAACTCCAACTGGGATAAGCCTAAAATTAGTAGGTCCTTATCTTTTAATTTCTTTGCAGAAAATTAATAGGTATTATCGATATACAAATTTTTTGTCTCCATTGATAAAGCCAAAAACCCAATAATATTCAAATAAGTAACACAAAATAAAAATAAAAATGGAAGGCTTTGCAAGCGAAGGTGTTTGGACTATTATTCAAATATAAAAATACTAAGTCCAAGAAATATGAATAAAAAGAAAAAAAAGAGAGAGGTCCCTCAAGGCTCCAACTTGTGCACCTAGACGTTTCTTCCATATATACTGAAAAAAATGACGACCCCATCAAATAGTAGTTTTTTTGGTGCGTCATAGATTTTATTTAGTTTGGCAATATCTGAAACCAACTAAACATCAAAGATTTTGGCTCTACTTATTCAGTTATCCCTATCCTCTTTGTCTTGGCCTTTTCTTGATTCTATTGAATCCCTTTCTTAGTTCCCAAACAGCTTTTGTGCCCATGGAATTTTGAGTGGCCAATACCATTTTCTTATTCTAATTATTTCCCTTTTGTGAATTTCTGTTTTTATTACGAGGCATTGTGGATGGCACAGAGATATATGCACAATTTATGAGTACAATTTTGCGCCAAAAACTGATCTAGTTTTTCTATTTTGGTACTATGATCCAGAAACTTATATATCCCTCTGGTTTTCTCTTAGATTCCTTCTGTCTTTTTTTTTTTCTGTCCTAACCCTCCTTTATGAGTTTTTAATATATCCACAAGAATGAAACTCTATTTTATTAGGAAATTAATTAATTAAATAAATAAACTGAGAATATCAGAAATAATGTAGTTTGGAGTACTTCTAGAAGTCAATACCCCTTCTAGCATTCGAAATGTTGGTCAAACTGTGTTCTTGAACATCAGAGGGAGTCAAGGGTCGATATTGAGTATTGCATAACTCAATGGGGTCCGATCTTAATTATATATGATGGCCACCAATATTTCTTTGACTTTTTACTTTGTTTAATTTTTCAAACGGCAATCTGATACTCTTATATATCATACATAGAAAATTCAAGCCTCATCACAAACAGTGGCCTAGAAAACGATGGAAAATCACTTAATTAACAAGTGCTTTCTAGACAACTGATGTGGGTGTTCATATTATTTATATAGAATTTTGATATATTGGGAACATAGCTCTCATTTTATGTTCGGATCATATATATTGAAGATGATAAAAGTTAAGGATTATTACTTGTCTAACTAATTTATATATATATATATATATAAATCATTAATTAAAGTGAAATTTTCAGCATTTACCACATTAGCACATTTCCTCCTTAAGTAATTAGGAATAATCTCAATTATTGAATATAACTTTATATATATATATAAATATATATATATATATATATATAAAGAGAGAGAGAGAGAGAGAGTTATGATACCTTGGATACATAATCTCATTTTTTTGTCAGAAACCAGATTAATATGGCAAAGTGTTAGATGTGATATCTTAATTAATATTTAAATTAAAAAAAAAAACTTAATTAGTTAGTTGTCAGAGGTTAACTGAGTTGATTTGCTACTAACACCTACATTAACAAGGTCGTGGATTCGAAAAATTTGAGAATTTCCATGTATTTATATCCTTTTGAAATTAATAAAAAAAACTTAGTTGGTCAATTAATGACATATGTTAGTAATTTGTCAAATGTATGCATTTGATTTCCAATATAACGTGGAAAATGTTTCAGACACATCAAAACTGTATATGTGTGTGTGTGTATAATATATATAGAGCACTGAGAGAGAAAAGGAAAACTATAGCTGGTTAGGTTGGTGATCTAACCAAATAGAAAAATTCACCCATGAAAACGAAGAGGGCCGACGAGGACCCACAATAAAGGGAGCAAAAACCAAGTATCATTCGCATGGTGTTGGGGATGATGATATAGGGAGGGTTTATTCGCTTTCCATATCATCATCAGATAAGTATTAGTAAACTAGTGACATCATGGCTTAGGCAATAAGATTAAATAGGTCCCACCCTTCACTTAAAGATCAACGATTTTAATGTCTTCTTCAGTTGTAAAGGGGCAAGAGACCAAGGAAAGAGATAATTCATAACTCATCCTGTGATCATGATTCATGATGACCACGTGTATATACATACTTGTACACATATATTCCCCCATCGAGTTAAATTTTTACAGTGGAACTCTAATCTTTAATACACATATATATATATATATATATGTATATATAAAAGATTTTTGCTAATCCAAAATCCCAATTAATATTCGTACATAATATATTATCACTAATAACTACTGTTAGTGACAAGTTTTACACAATAAAGAATTAAAAATTGTTGATGAGACTATAACTATATATATAATGTAAAAGAAAGCTAAGAGACATTATTTTGGGGAGAAAAAGAGAGGTGGGTATGGTATGGGTAAGGCACAAAAAAGTAGTAGCTAATCAACTCAGAGCAAAGTAGAATATAGTGTGAGATCCACATCTACCACACTCTTTTTTCAAGACATATTATATATCTTATGAATTCCTACGTGGCTACCACCATGAAGAGGGAAAAGCTCTTTTATTTTATTTTTTCATCTTATTTCTATATTTAATCTTTGGCCCATATATATCTATATATATATATATATGTGTGTCCATATCTTCCCTGAGTAGATGATATACAAATCTAAGAAGAGGTTCTTTTTTTAGGCAGATTCAGCTCTCTTTGCCCTTATAAACATAATTGTACGTCCACAACTAGTTTTTTTTTAATCGACATCTGTGACTCTATATATGTATATGTATGTGTATATATAATATAGTGCATTAGTGATGTAATAAAATGTGTATATACATATATATATATATATAAGAAAGCAACAACTTTTAATTCTAAGCTGGACAACAATAAAACTAATTGGATTTTAATTAGTTGGCACAATATGATCTGGTCGTATCAAATATATATAATAAAGTAAGCCAATTCAAGCATATATATATATACCCCAAGAAACTTTGTCTTCATGGATTTTATGAGTTTTAAGCGAATACGAATAGGAACAAGTATAGAAGGTCAAACTGATCATAAAAGTATACTGCTCTGCTAAGAAAGATACAGCTTCGTTACAACAAACACTTTATTAGACGACCTCTCACAAAAATGTTTGTTATTAAAAGTACCAAATTTTTTTACTACAGATTAATTCAAAAATGTTTATATTGTGATTGAAAGGCTGCTATTCAAAGCATGAGTACATTTAGTTAATTAAATAGTAAATAAAACTTAACAATGACTACTAAAAAGACATTGGTCTTAGACTGGAAAAAGATTTCAAAAAGAGATTGGGGTGCATTCCCTTTCAAATTGATTGGATTTTAAAAAAGTTAAAAGTTTAATTCTATTGAATTCAAAGTTAAAAAAAAAATATAGAAATTATAAAATATTCAATTAAAATTTTAATAAATTTTATAAAAGTCTATTAAAATTTAAATGTATTCAATTAAAATTTTGTAAAAGTCTTTTAAAATCTAAAAGTATTTAAAAAGTCATTAACTTTAATAGATTTTAAATAAATAATAAATTTTAATAATTTTCATTGGATTTTCAAATGAATTTTATGAATGAAAAAGTTTAAGTGAAATTTTATTATTTTTTATAGATTTCATTAGATTCTTATAAATATACAGAATCTATGGAATTCTATAACAAATCATAATTTTTTTTTTAAATCTATAATTCTATTTAAATTTATTAAACTTTAAATTGAATACATTACAGTTGGGTCACAAAATTATTTTATATATAATAAAATCTATATATACATATCGGCACGGTGGGTGTCATTCCCAGTATAGAAAGGTATACATATAAATACACATATACTAGTGCTAATACTGTGTCATTTGATAATAGGGATATTAATACCGTTAATCTCTAAACTATATGATCATTTTCACTTTAAACATTTTTTTTTGGACAAATTCGTCCTCAAAGTATGCATCATCAGTCCTTTATGTATTTTTACATCCATTTCGAACCGTGATTTTTTACGTGTTTCACACGTGAGCAAATTAGGAAGGGCATTTTGAGGTCTGTTTTCACCCTCTCCCTCTCCCTTTAGTATCACACTCATAGGTGACAATCTGTATAGGCAGATTGCATACATATCAGCACGTTTCTTAATGAAAATTTTTAATTTTAATTCGTACTTATTTAATATTAGTATTAAACGAGTTGATAAGTTTACTCTATTTGAATAAAATATTTTTTATTTTTTAAAATTTATATTCATTAATTCTAATTATTCATATCTATTTAGAATTAAGACTGTTAACTTATTAATAATTTATTTATAAATGAAAACTATAATGATCTGGTAGTTTAATAGATGATAAATTAATAATGTCCTACAATTATAGAAGATAAATACAAAAGAATAATATCACATCATGAATATAAAAAATTTAATTAATAAATTTGGTTGCTCTAAAATCTTTAAAATGAACCGAAATTAATTAATTGTAGAAATTGAAACTTTTGTTTTCATTGAATAGCAGTAGCTTGCTTTTGTTTTTTTATGTTCAATTTATTAGGTTTTTTTTTATCACAAATTGGAGAAGAAAGATTTTGTAACTAGAAAATTTTGAATTTCTGATCTGGAAATATACTATCAGTGATTTTAATCTTCGGCTAAGTCTACGAGTACAATTTACTGGTTATAAATGAGATTTTAAACAATGTAAAAAAGGGATAAATTTAGACGGACCACCAAGCTCTCCTCCATACTATCCCACTCCATAACTGAAGAACCCCAACCAGAATAATACATCAGGATCAATCAATCAATCAAATCCTAATAAAATTGGCATTTAAATCTTTTTGCATCTTTCTAAATTATGCTACTAAAAATAGTGAATATTCTCCATTAATGATAGTGGAATTTGGTAAATTTAAGCATCTCCTTAAAATGGATACAGAAAAAACAAATGGAGTAAAAAAAATAAATAGGTATTTTTTTTTTCTTTGTATCCAAAATTATTAGATCGGAAAAATTGAAAATTATATTCGATATTTTGAGCCCCGGGGGGNCTTTAACATCTAATTGAAGATGTTATCTCTATCCTTTTGATTCATATATAGCAATGAATAGTAGTTACGTGATAAAAGATGATAATAAATAGGCCTCCATTTTTATGTGGAAAATAAAAGATATGAAAATAAATACTAATTGTTATATTCTTTTTTATAAAAATATCAATTCTTTTATGAATAATATTGGGGATATTAAATTAGTTTACAGTCACGTAATCAGGTTAGTATATCAATTTTTCTATCGGCGTTGGCAAACCTAAACTCAGCTTGGTGGGGTCGATAAATTTTTAATGAAATCATAAAATAAAGGAAATTAGTAAACAAGATAAAGAAAAAAAAATAATAAATTATAAAAAAATCTAATTAAGAAAATCATTTAATTAGATAGCGACATGTATATGTAATTTTTTTTGCAATACGAGATAAAGATAAATTAATTAAGGGCGTGCATGTTAATTATATATATTATATACAAATCCCATATGGAAGTATATTTGATTGGTAGTAATCAACTTGTTTCCAAAATTTTGGAATTGGTTTAAAAACAGTAAAACAGGTACAACTAAAACCTTTTATTTTGGAACGAACTGCTAATTTTCCCATAAAAGAACGTTACAATATTTCTTTTTTATTAGTTATTTTAGAAGATGCACTTATGATGTGAAAAAAAATTTATTTTGAAAGAAATTAATAAAAAAAAAAGAAAAAAAAAAAAAAAAGAGCATTTCTTACATAAGCACTGCCGAGGTGATTTTTATGGGGAGTTTGATGTATATCATGTATTACATAATCTTCTCTAAGATTACATATGTACAATTATTTTATTTTTTATTTTTGTTTTGTTTTGTTTTGGTGAGGGAGGCCAATAACCAGGGAGTGGTTGTACAAAGATAATAAAAGAAAATAGTTAATTATACTTTAGTATTCTAAATTTTGAAAAAATTGCACATTCAGTTTTTAAATATAAAATGTTTTGCATTAGATTTTTAATTTTTAATTTATTTCACATGAGTTTAATTTTCAAATTAATTAAAAAAAATTTGAAAAAATTGACTACAAGCAAGATAAAAATAATAATTGATTAATAAAGATACTAATCAATTTTTTTTAATTTTTAAACTTTTGTTCGTAAGTTTGAAAATCAATTTAAAAATTAAACTAATATAAAATGGGTCAAAATGGATTTTAGTACTTTGTAAAATTTAATTTGTTTACATAGAAATATCTACAACTAATTTATACAATTGATATTCTGTAATTTAAAAAGTTACATTCTTATCAAATTTAATTAAAATTGATAAATTATGCCAATTTAGAAATAACGTGTATAGCAAATGACCATCACAATTAATTTTTTTATTTTTAATTATATTAAAAATTAAAAAAAAAACTATAAATGAGTTTTAAACTTTGTTTCCAAATTTTATTTTTGTTTAAAGGAGTCTGCTCACCTGTTTAGCAAGTTTGACTCGTATCCATGCTCATTTTTTAGATCTTGGTCTCTCTGTATAAGCTTATTATTATTAAAGATATTATCACTGAAGGTGCATAAATTATAGAGTGTTTTACACTTTCGTCTTAAATATTATTTTTTTTAACTTTGATTTTCAAACTCATATTCTTGTATCACCATAAGTCCTTTTTGAAGTTTCCGTCCATTTGAACCGTTAAAAGGCACGTGCAATGCACATGAGGTCCATTTAAAGGGTAAAATTGTAATTTTAAGAGTTTTTATCATTATAGATCCCTAAACTATATCGCGATTTACAATTTCGTTCTAAAACTTTTTTTTTTCAAATAAATATTTCACTCATATAAGCTTACACATGAGGCTCACGCTAACATATCTCTCAATCTCACTATCTCTCCTCCAATCAAGGTTATTCTTTACCTTTTTTTCTCTATCTTCATTTGCAGATACAAGAAAAAGAAAATTGATCAAAAGTGTTTTGATTTTGAAAAAAAATTTGTGAAATATTTAATATGTTGAAAGTTAAGTTTGAATAACTAAATGATAGTGAATTTGTATGGTTGATTGTATAAAACAAAATTATTTTAGTTTATGATATTTAGTTTTAAAAGTCATTAAAAAATAAAATGACGTCATTTCAATCATCGTCAAACTTTGAATGGGTTCATTTGTCGTCTTATTTTAGAAGAAATGGGTCGCATAACCCCTATCCATACCCTACCAGATCTTTCACCTTCGACCATATTTTTTGGTGATTTTGGTACTATTTGTTTCATCTTAACATTTATGACGTCACCCATGAATCGATTTGGCCACATGTTGCCTAAAAATGAATAACCAAGCTTAATATGTAATCATCCATGGTTTTTACTTTTATTATGTTTTTCATTCCTCATCATTTTCTCTACCATTTAGTTATTCAAACTTAACTTCCAACACATTAAAAATTTCACACATTTTTTTTTTCATAATCAAAACACTTTTGATCAATTTTTTTTTTCTTGTATCTGCAAATGAAGATAGAGAAAGAAAGGAAAAGAACAACTTTGCATGAAAGAGAGAGTGAGATTGAGAGAGGTGTCAGCGTGAGTCTCATGTGTAAGCTTATATGAGTGAAATATTTGTTTGAAAATCAAAATGTGAAAAAAAAATTTAGGACGAAAGTGTAAATTGCGATATAGTTTAGGAACCTATAATAATAAAAACTATTAAAACTACAATTTTACCTTTAAAATGGACCTCACGTGCATCGCACGTGCCTTTTAACTGTTCAAATGGACGAAAACTTCAAAAAGGACTTATGGTGATACGAGAATATGAGTTTGATGATCAAAGTGAGAAAAAAAAATTTAGAACGAAAATGTAAAACACGCTATAATTTAGGGACCTTCAGTGATAATATCATTTATTATTATTATTATTATTATTATATGGTAAAAAAACAGTAGAAGCTTAAGATGTAAATTCGGCCGCTTAAGCTTAAAATTTCGACTTCGAACTGGATTTTTAATAGATGAAATGGGAATTTTGGTTGGGTTGAACAGAATCAATATTTTAAATTGTAGAGTTTGGTGTACAATTCTATGGATATCAAGTTAGGCTTTAGACTTTAGATTTAAAATTTAATTTCAAATTTAGATGTAAAGTTTAATAGTTAAAATATATTATATAAAAAATAAAAAAAATTATATTATAATATTTTTATACACTCAAATATATTATAAATTTAAATTCTAATAAATGAATTATAAATTTTTTATTTCAAATATCATAAATTTAATCTTTTAAACAATGGTTGTTATACATATCTATACATACATAATATATATAATTAATTATTAATTTTTTTTTGTTAATTTGTAGTTTATAATTTTGACCAATGATTATTTAGACAAATAAAAAAAATTAAAAAAATATATATTGGGTTAAGATTGAGTCCAACCCAAATGGATAGGCTTCGAGCCGACTCAACAGGTAACCTAATAGGTCAAGCTTTAAGTTAGATCTATACTAAAAATTTAAAGCTCCAAGCCTAGTCTTAAGACGAAATTTAGCAATTTTGGCTTGGATGAATTTCAGCTAAAATTTTCAAATGAATTTGATCAAATTTTAAATTTTTGGGCTTTTTTTACAGACCTGTATAAGCTCCTATATAATTTTGTACATAATTTTACGATTCTCTACTAAACTTTGCATGTATAATTTTGCAGAAATCATTTATTAAAAAAATACAAAAATCAATTATTAAAAAAATACAAAATAAGAATAAAGTTCATACCAAATATGACCACGCAATCTCATAATGTCTTTTAAAAATCTATTGAGGTGTTCGCTCTCCTCATTCAATGCTTAGATTTGAAACACTTTCAATTTTCAAAGTGTTCAAAGACATTAAATCCAATACAAAGTGGTTATTTTGTTGTTAAGCTAATAGACCATTGCTAATGAAGAGGTTTTTTCTGGGCCTAATGATATCCCTAATTTCTTTGCTAGATTGAGTGATGGTGACTTACTGGATCTAAATAGGTCTGTGGTGGATGAGGATGTCAAGATGGCTCTGTTTGATATTGGTCCTTGGAAAGCTCCTGGGAAAGATGGTTTGCCAGCTGGGTTCTTTCAGAAATATTGGGAGTTGCTCAGAGGTAATATTTGTTGTATGGTAAAAAGTGTTTTCCAAACCGGTCGTATTCCTGAGGGTCTCAATGATACCCTTATTTCTGTTATTCTTAAAGTTGATTTCCCCTAGAGTATGAGTAACTTTAGGCCTATCAGTTTATGTAATACTCTATATAAGGTTATTAGCAAGGTGATTGTCAAACGTTTAAGACCTTTGATGGGAAAGTTGATAAGTCCTAATCAGTCTAGTTTCATTCCTGGAAGGAAAATCTTGGATAATGTTGTGATAGTGCAAGAGGTGGTTAATAAATTCCATAATTCCAAGGCTAAAAAAGGATTGATAATGTGGAAAATTGATCTTGAAAGGCTTTTGATCTTTTGAATTGGAACTTTCTAGAAAAAGTGTTGAGGGATGTGGATTTTCCTACTAATTTGAGAACTCTCATAATGGAATGTGTTAGGGTTAAGAATATGATTTTGGTTTGGAACGGAGAGACAACTAGGAGTTTTACTCCAAAATGAGGCTTGAGACAAGAAGACCCTCTATTATCTTATCTGTTTGTGTTGGGTTTAGAGAAGCTTACTCACATTATTCACCAGCAAGTTGTCTTGGAAAATTGGCATTGCTTGAAAGTGTCTAAGAATGGGCCAGATATTTCTCATTTAATGTTTGCAGATGATCTGATTGTTTTTTCTGAAGCTACTCCCGAGCAAGTTAAGCTGGTTTTGAAGTGTCTGGATGAGTTTTGTCATGTGTTTGGCCAGAAGATCAGCTGTGCTAAATCTAGAATTTTCTTTTCTAAAGGTATTGCTGGCCATGTCAAATCGGAAGTGAGTAAACTGACTAACATCCCTTTTAATAATGAAATTGACAGATATTTGGGGTTTGAAGTGGCTGCTGATGGGAGGGGGTCCAGCAACTTCAAAGGTATTTTGGATAAGATGAAGCATAGACTTTCTGCTTGGAAGGCTAAACTCTTATCTATGGCTAGTAGGATAACTCTTGTCAAATCTGTTTTAAATTCTATTCTTGTCTATCCTATGCAAATTTTGAAGTTTCCTATCCATTTTTGTCATGAAATCGATAAGATTAATAGGAACTTCATTTGGAATGGGAATAATGGCACGAAGAAAATTCATCTTGTGAAATGGAATGTTCTTTGTAAGCCTAAAAGCAAGGGTGGATTGGGGTTAAGGACAGCTCGAAGTATGAATTTAGCTTTACTTATGAAGTTTGCTTGGAGATTCAAGTATATTTCTGAGGGCCTTTGGGTGAAGGTTATGAAAAGCAAATATAATGATAGGATTGTGAAAATGCGTGGAGAATCTGTCGTCCGGAAAAGTTTATCTTTGGGGTTAGCCGAGTTGGCTAAAGGTTGTTTTTGGAGGATCGGCAATGGTGAGAAATTTTCGTTTTGAAAAGATAAGTGGTTAAAGTGTGGTAACATTAAAGATCTTGAAGTTGATAATCTCAATATTGACTGGAATTTAAAAGTGGCCCATGTTATAAATAATGGTTCTTGGAATATTGATCTCTTAAAAAGTTTAGTTCCCTAGAGAGTGTTGGTGGATATTATTAGTGTTCCTATTTCTCATCTTTCTGGTATGGAAGACAAGATCATTTGGAGTTACTCCTCTCAAGGTCAGTTTTCTGTCAGTTCAGCCTATAATTTCCTTGAGCAATGGAATTGTGAGCAATTTCAGTGGCAGTGGAATGGCATTTGGAAACTCAATCTCTCTCCCATAATTAAATTGTTTTGTTGGCTTATGGTCCAAAATAAACTGTTAACAAATGTGAATAGGGTGAGACGAGGTCTCTGTGTTGATAACTGTTGCACTATTTGCAATAGCGGGATAGAGGATGGGATTCATGCTTCAAGAGATTGTGGGAAGGTTAAGAATGTTTGGACCTCTTTGGGTATTAACAGTCTTGATCATCTGTTTTTTGATTATGCTTGGCAGGATTGGCTTCAAATCAATCTTAAAGGGAAGATGATCATGGAGATTGCTATTGGGATTTCTTGTGAGTGGAACTTTAATTTTTGTGTTTGTTGTTGGTTCTGTTGGAAATATAGATGTAAGCAAATTTTGGATAATGGGTTTAAGTGGCCCGTGAATGCTGTTGATATTATTAGGAGATTTGCTATGGAGCTATGCTCTTTGAATGATCCTTTCTTTTTTTGGAAAAATAAACATCTTAATTGGTTAGCTTGGAATATGCCTGATAATGGATGGGTTAAACTCAATACAGATGGGACCTTTATCTCTTCCTCTAGTTCTGCAGGTGCCGGTGGTGTCATCAGGGATGATAAAGGAATGTGGTTAGTTGGTTTTGTGGCCAATATTGGCAAGGGCAATGCTATCCTGGCTGAACTATGGGGTGTGTTTTTTGGTTTGAAATTGATTCATTAGATGGGTTTCAAGAAGGTTATAGTGGAGTTGGATTCTAGTACCGTGGTCTCTTGGTTGAAGAGAGATGTTGAGCTTTTCCATCCTTGTGTCGGGTTAATAAGTAGTTATAAAGAGTTCTTCTCCCGGAATACTGAGTTTTATGTTAATCATTATTATCGTGAATGTAATAAGGTTGCAGATTGTCTTGCCAAAATTAGTCATAATTATCATTTAGGTTTGAATGTTTTGAACTGTCCTCCTAGAGGTATTCCTTGGTTACTTGAAGCTGATACTTCTGGTGTTATGGAGTCTAGGCTGATTTAGTGTGTTTCTGGGCTTTTAGCCCCCAGTTTGAACTAAAAAAATAGACCATTGCTTATTTAGTAGGTTTAACATTACATGTAATTGTAGATGTCTAACTAATTTTCAAGTTTGAATAATTTATCTTTAATATATAATAAAAAATCAAGATTAATTAAGCATTTGAGACTTTTTTTTTTTTTTTGCTAAAAATTTTCTTTGCTAAGCTATAATGTATGGCAAATTATTTCAAAAATATTTCAGAAGATAAAACCTTCTTTTCCTTTTCTTAATTGTTGAAAGATCATTAAGGACGAATACGTCATATCTTAGCAACAAAGGAGGTGATTTATAGTGCAGGAATATTGGTTTTCCTTCTAACATTCTTCAAAGCATTCTTTCAAGTTTCAAAGTAGAGACCTGTTTTCATATTCCTTTTTGTATATATAACTATAAGAAAGGGGGGAAAAAAATTGGAAGAAAGAAAACATTAATATGTTATATATGTCTAGAGGTATGACATTAGGACTACTAGCATTAAATGAACTTTTGAATTGACTTTATAATATATGATTTTACTTGAGCCGTACCAATTAAATGACTTTGATGATCATATTCAACATTAATTGTGTACCATTAAACTATTTTTTTTTCTAGATACCTTTTATATTAACTTTAGAGATGCAGAAATTCAAAGGAAATTCCTACTCCAACCAAAACATGGACACGACCAATATTATATATGTAGATAATTATATATATGTGGACGTAATTGGAAAGGTGTGGATAATTTTGTTTCTCTCATTTGAGAAATTATATATATAAGCAAATTTCTCACAAAAATATTGAAAATTGGTTGAAAAGAATGTGGAAAATGTTATCTGGTGCACAGCTCTTCTTATTTATTTATTTTGTGATTTGGGAAAAAAATATATGAAAAAACATTTAAATTCCATGAAGCACTTTATGATTATGAACGTAGCTTCTTATAAATAAATAAGAAAATGGTTATGCAATTGATTATATATATGTTTGCATTTTTATGTTTTCTTATCTTTTAAACATTTAGTAAATACAATGTTACTAAATATATTTTATTTTCGATTATCATTTTATTTTTTATTCTTCTCTTTTTTTTCTTTTTACATTTTTTAATATAACCAATTTACTATCCGATGGTTTATCAAAAAAAGTTGACTAACCGGTTGATTTTTGTAGTGGGACCCACTTGATCCAAAGGCTGTTCATTAGGCAAATCAAGTGTACAAGAATGTTCCACCTTCTGTGATTCAGACACGTGGCTGACAACGGGTGAAGTATTGGTCGTTGGATGATTACTCAGCAAAATAGCTGGTCGCGTGGTAGACACGTGGCAGTCTAGTTTTTTTAAAACCAGCTACCAAAACTTTAAAATATATAATTTATTAGTAAACGATAGAGACCGCCGGCATGGCAACGTGTCGTTGTTGAGAATCGAATATCATTACCGGAAATACCGGTTATCATAAATACAAGTAACAAGTCCAGGTGCCACTTTTTTTCCATCATCTGGATAGTCCCTAAATCTTCCTCCTTCACAAACACCACTTTATTTATTTATTTTTCCTTTTTATTTATGTTTTTAACCTTTAATAATGAAATAACTTACTCGAAAAGAAAACATGTAATTGTATTATCAGAGAAACTAATGTACTTGTGAACAAAACAAAACCAAAAAAAAAAAGAAAAAAAAAGAGAGAGAAATTGATGTACTTTTAAAAGCTTTTATTATTAATTGTTTTTAAAAAGAAATTGATTTATTTTTATAAGATATTATCACACATTGACAGAATTTTAAAGTATAATAAGCCAATTTTTAGACGTCTATTTTCAATTTGACGACTTTTTTTCAATGAAGTTTTTCTTTTTCTTTTTAAGTTTATTTTTTATTTCTTTCTAAATTTTTACGAATCTAGAGCTTTACAGCGTGATATAATTGAAAAAATTATACAGCAAAAACCAATTTGATTAATTAGTTGAATAAAATATATAATAATTTTATATAATTTTATCATTCATTATTGATCTTTAGTAGTGTAGAAAATAACTTTAGAATTTATAGAATCTTCCAAACTTTTTTTACTATGATACATCTGCGTATGGATGCAGCTGATTACAAAGAAACAAAAAAAAAATTAATGAAAAAATACACTGAAATTTCACTGTTTATATTTCTCTTTCTAGGAGTTTTATCTCCCACTAAAATTCTAAATCTCATAAAAAATTAATTTGTAAACCATTTTTTTTTTCTTATGGAGACAGAAGCTACAAAGTAGTATATTTATAGATTATAAATTTTAACCTATGACGATTTAGTAAACACTGTGGGCCCAACTAATAAGCTTTATTCTTATGTCTTATAAATGGTCATGTGACTTATTAAACTAGTTTGAAGATTCTACTGCATTTGAGGTTGTAATTTAATAGTAGGAATCAGCTGAATTTTTACATTTAAGAGTACACGAGTTGAGGTTTAAATTTTGGTAGCTCCATTTAGATTCAAGTGTTCATCTCCGCTGCTACCACACAAGAGAGATAGAATTTTCAGTGACATAGACCCCCAGAGTAGACTCCCACGCGATTGAAAAGATGTTTGGATTTGACTCACTCACCTACGGATATGACATTTTTTTTTTTCAAAAAAAAAAA
>QANX01005425.1:0-14529 GCA_003254975.1 Ochetophila trinervis
AACGATAAAAATAATTAATAATATTAAAATATTATAATTTTAAATAAAATATCTAACAAAATTATCCATTGGAAAATACTATTTAAATGGATTTTGTTCATAAGCGAGAAAAAATTTCACTTCTTCTGCAAGATGGATTTGAAACAAGCGAGGAAAACAACTTGGCGACAAAACTAGAACAGCTACTTTGAAAAATAGTTCGAGTAACCACTGGGATAGCAAACTTTTTTGATCTATTGTTAATCAATAATTACATGTTGGAAGGTTCATCATTCATTTTCGTAGTCTCCAAACTTGAAATAAGACATTTTAAATTAGAATATCCTACTTGACTTTAATCAAAATTTGGTATCATTCCATTCAAATAATTTACCACAAAGTTTATATATCAAACATATTGTCATTGAAAAAAAATCCCACATCGGAAATAAACAAGTCTCCTGATAAATTCTTTACTTATAAATTCAAGTTTATTCAACATTAAAATTTTTTTTGGCATCAATACACAACTATAACATAAACTACTCAGTTTTATTCTCATTAAAATTTACTTTGAATAGTCAAGTGTTTTTAGTTTAAAATTTTATTTAAAAGTCATTTGATCTCGAAGATATTTGTAATCTTTAATTATTTTGTTTTTCATAATTAATACAATCGTTTGATTAAGTTTTATTAAATTGGTGCATATTTTCTTTGAACTGTTATAGGTTTGAAGTTGCACGTTTACGCACTAGAAGACAACTGATTGTTGTGTTTTACACCAACTATATTATTTTATTTATTGAAAAAAATATTAAACTATGTCAATATCCAATTGGTAAATATGGTATTACCCAAAAAAAAAAAAGAGAAATCCTATAAATATTAGGAAAAATTTTCACGTGCAATAAACAAAATTTTTACTCGATAAAAATATTCAAAATTAAATCATAATTATAATATTTCATTATAAGTTTACTTTAATATTTCTATAAAATAGCAAATAAACTATTGCAATCTACGTTTTAGCATATATTGGAGGCCGTGACATTAATGTGGTCTATGGTGGGCGACCTTCGGCTGCCTGCATTAGTGCATTGCCTAATGCCACTAATTTATGTTGATCAAATCAAAAGGAAATAGCTATTCAATTTTTTTATACATTTTTTTTTATACTAGAATGAGCAAAGAAAGAAACTTTAGGAACAATTTATTTTATTGTAATTTGTCTAAATAATGGGTTTTGCTTGGAATGATTCTGGGATTGTTCTTCCAATCTTGTATTATCTTTGTTTTGAAATTTCATTTATAGAATTCTAAATAGCTTTAAACATGGATCTGTCCTGAAAACATTTCCTGTTTGATTTCGTCCAAATTTTGGAATACTAGGGGAAGGCATAGCATTTAATTTTGTTTTTAAACTACCAAGGATTTTATATATATACATATTTTCAAAATTGAGTAGTTATAGTTAATTTATTGTAATTATATCGTAATGGGAATATAAGACTGCTTAAATGGTTTTTTCTGAGGAAATCTTTTTGTAAAATTTTTAAAAAATATTATTTAAATGATCTTTAAAAGTCTAAGTCTTTTTTAAATGGTTTTAAAAACTTTTGATCTTTTATTTATTTATTTATTTATTACCTATGTTGGGTTGTTCGACACATTTAGACCAGACTTAACGCCTCCTCTCATATCTAGTAGGGATGGGCAAAATCCGAACTAAACTGTGAAACCGAACTAAATTGTTGCTTTTGGTTCGGTTTATGGAACAAAACAGTTTGGGTTGGTTTGATATATAACCAAACTGCTACTAACGGTTTAGTTTGCGGTTTGGATGGTTTTTAGACCAACCCAACCCAAACCGCACCATAATAAATAATATATTTATATTATTTTTTATTATTAATATATATTTAATATTTTTTATTATTAATATTATTAATTTGATAGTTTAACTTTTAATTTTAATATATTTTTTTTATTTGATTTTTTTGGTTTTTGAAAGTCATTACCCTCTGCCTCGGTGCCTCCCCCCTTTTGCTGAGCTGAGAGAGAGTTTGAGATAACCCTAGGGAAGTCGCACAATTCCTTTTCAAATTTTCACCGCCTCTGCCCTACCTCTGTGCCCTGCCTCTACGCCCCGCCTCTACGCCGTCTGCCTCCGACCCTCATCTTCACTTCTTCACAGTCCAGAGTCCGGCGATCCCGTGCCTTTCGCACTCAGCGAGTCAGTAGCTCGGCCTTTGCACGCACAAAAGCACACAGAGACAGAGGTGGACTCCCCGTGTCCGTCGATCCTGTGTCCAGCCTTCGCACTCAGTAGCCCGGCCTTCATACTCACACTCCTTGTGTCCGGCGATCCCGTGCCTTGCCTTCGCACAAAAGCACACGGCTCACAAAAGAATCTCAAGTTTTTTTTTTTTTTTTTTTTACATTTTCTGAAAGTTTTTTTTTTTAAGTTTTGCTATGGGTAATGAGTTAGAATTGTTGTTGGGAATAATAATATGATTCTGAGTTAGAATTGTTGCTGTTAGTAGTTTTAAATTCTGTTTTGTTGTTGAATTCCAGCCTAGCAAGTCCAATGCATATGCCGGCATAGAGGCTGTATATGAATGCCTTGAGACTGAGTATGGTGCAAGCCTGAGAAATTTTATACTGTATGGGCAGTCAGTTGGAACTTGGAAGTGGACCAACACTGCACTAGGCAGCTAAGTTGCCAAGGCCGAGAGGGTAGTTCTGCTGTGCTTGGGTTAGTAGTTTTTAATTCATGTTGATGTTGAATGATGTGCTTGGGTTAGTAGTTTTTAATTCAAGTTGCCAAGACCTACTAACAGCTAAGGTTCTGCTGTTAGTAGTTTTTAATTCATGTTTCTGATGATTTTGATTTCAAAATTCATCTTAAATGTGATTTGGTTGCTGTTGTGCTTGGCTGCTTGATATTTATGTTGAATGTGATTTGGTTGCTGGTTATTTTGATTTCAATCTTAATATTCATGTTAAATGTGATTTTGTTGCTGCTGTGTGTTCGGTTGCTGCCTGCTGGTTATGTACCTATAATTTATGAAACTGTTATGTTTGTATATGTGGTTTAAATAAGTTTAAAATGGAGATTGACCATTTAGATGAGTTCGATGAGGCTAATGAGTTTTTTGACGGTCATTCACCCCTGAAGTAGAATTAGAATATGAAGCCTCAGAACAGGTAGATAAACCTGATTCTACAACCAACAAGAGAAAACCTTTAAGGCCCAAATCTGATGTTTGGAATCATTATGTGAAAATTCAAAATACTGATAGGTGCAAATGTAAATATTGTGGTCGAGATTATAAATGGGATTCCAGGAGACTTGGGACTAGTACTTTGCGCAATCATTTGGTTAACCAGTATAAGAAGTACCTCTATAGGTTGAAAGATAAACAACAAAAATTGCTTTCCTTTGAGTCTAAGGTTAGTGAGAGTGGTACTAACAATTTAGTATCCTAGACATTTAGTAAAGAAGCATGTAGGGCTGCATGTGCTGAATGGTTGTTGTTGATGAGTTGGCATTCAGTCATGTTGAGGGACGAGGGTTTAGAAAGTATTCTAGAACTTTGAACCCGCAGTTTGATCCACCATCCCGTAGAACAATTTCTAGGGATGTGTTTCAATTATTTTTGGATGAGAAAAAGTCTTTGAAGAGATTGTTGTCTTTGAATAATCAAAGAATTTGCCTTACTATAGATATTTGGACTTCCATTCAAAACAACAACTACATGTCCTTCACTGCTCATTTTATTGATGATAATTGGAACCTACATAAAAGAATCATAAATTTTTGTGTGGTTGAAAATCATAAGGGTGAGACAATTGGAAAAGTGATTGAGGATTGTTTGCTTGAATGGGGTATTGAGAGGGTTTTTACCATAACGGTTGATAATGCTTCTTCAAATGATTTGACTCTTAAATATTTGAAAAGAAAATTGCAACATTGGAAAGGAGCTGTTTTGAATTGTGAATTTATGCATGTGCGTTGTACTGCACATATTATAAATTTGGTTGTGAACTTTGGATTGAAAGAGATAAATGACAACATTGCTGGAATCCGTAATGCTGTTAGATATATTAGATCATCACCTTCGAGGTCAAACACTTTTAAATTGTGTGTAGAAAAAGAGAAGATCGAGTGTAAAGGTTATTTGGTCTTAGATGTGCCTACTAGGTGGAATTCCACCTATTTAATGCTAAAAACTGCTTTAAAGTTTAGAAAAGCATTTGATAGGATGGAAGATGATGATCAAAACTATAAAGAATACTTTGATGGTGGTGATGAAAATGAAAGGAGGAGAATGGGACCACCTAGCGGTTTGGATTGGGAAATTGCTGAGGTTTTTGTGAAGTTTCTTGGCATTTTTTTATAACGTTACATTGAAAATGAGTGCTTCTTTATCTGTTACCTCTCATATGTGTTTTTACTCATTGAGTTTAATGTACAATAATCTTGTTGATTTGAGTATATGTGAAAACAAAATGATGAGAGATATGGCGGGTAAAATGTTGGAAAAATTTAATAAATATTGGGGTTCACTTGGAAATGCCAACAAGTTGATAATTATTGGAGATGTGCTTGATCCGAGGTATAAGCTGGATTATGTCTCTTATTTATTATCGGATGGTTATGAAAATGAAGAGGTTGAAAAGTTGACTAAGGATGTGAAAGACACTTTTGTTCGTCTTTATGAGTTCTACAAAAATGATGAATGTGAGAAAGAGATAAAAAAAGAGTTGTATATCAATGATAACCAGCCGACAAAGCTTGATGCAATGGCAAGTGGGAGTAAAACTTTGGATGGTGATAACATAGAGGATATTGATGATTGGTTGCATTTAAAGAGATCAAAATATCTAAAGATGAAAATGGGCCTTAATACTACAGATTTAAAGAATGAGCTTGAAAGATATTTATCGGATCCATGTGAGAGTGAGAGTGCAGAAAATTTGAAGTTTGATATATTAGGTTAATGGAAAAACAGTAGCACAAAGTATCCAGTATTATCTAAAATTGTAAAAGATTTGTTTGCTATTCAGGTTTCTACCGTGGCTTCTGAATCTTCATTTAGCACGGGAGGTCGTGTACTTGATGCATTTAGAAGTTCATTGAGCTCAAAAATGGTTGAGGCTTTAATTTGCTCTCAAAATTGGATGTGCTCTAAACCTATGGAAGTAGATCATAGAGTGGAAATGCCAGTGAAAGATGTAAAATATTATGACAGTATTGAATATGGTAAGTGGTAACTATATTTATAAAATTTTAATTGTTTTTTTGCTGTAATTTAAATATTATGTGTTTCTAATATTTTGTGTTTGATCAATGTAGGGATCTCTCTGCCATCATTGTTAGCTTCTTCTTAACTTAGTGCTGTATTTTGATTAATGTTTGAATTCTGAAATGTAATATTTTGTTTGGGATATTTGATATATTTTATGTTTTTTATTTTTATTTATTTTTATTTTTTTTTATTTTTTATGTTTGAGATATTTACAATTTTCATTTTGAATTGTAATACTTTGTTTGGGATGTTTGATGAATTTTATGTTTTTTTCTTATGTTTGGTATGTTTACAATTTTTATTTTGGACTATAAAGTTAAATGTCGCAGTCCAAACCGCTAAACCAAACCTCACCAAACCGTTCTTGAACGGTTTGGTTTGAATGGTTCCAACGGTTTGGTTTGGTTTGGTTTGTCATTAAGCTAAACCGCAAACTACGGTTTAGTCTGAATTTTTATAAAAAACCGAACCAAATCAGACCACGCCCACCCCTAATATCTAGGCCTGTCCAGAATGGGGGAGAAAGTGAGCCTTACACTTTCAGTTTAATAAAATATAAGTAATGGAGATTAGAAGGATCCAAAACAAAGATAATTATAGCAGTGGTAAGTCTTGGTTAAATCCACAAACACTGTGTTAAATTTTAATTTAAGTTCTATCTTAATAAAATACTGAACTAAAATTATAAAAATGAAGGATTTTTGATTGCTTGCAAAATAATTTAAATCAAATCAAAACTAATAAATACTAAAAAGAAATCAATAAGAGAAACTCTTGGGATCAAAATAATTCATAAGACTAGCTAGTAGACAATTGATCATAGACATAAAAATTCTAATTTTTCATTCAGTTTGGCATAAATAATTGGTACGACCTAATTATTCTTAAAATAAACTAATCTAGATACGATCATGAATTATTTATAAATTTTAAAATTAAATCTAGAATATATGTGACATGAAATTATCTTAGAAAATAATGAAGAACAAGAGAAAAGCCAAATAAATACAAACTCTACAAACGTTGCAAAGTTTTAATCTAATTTATGTTTTTCATAGACAATTAACTGAAATTGAGACCATAATCATTAAAATTTATTTGCTACTAAGTATTAAAAATTCAATACAATTGAGAATCTAATTTAGCTATAATTCAATCTCAAATAAAATAACGATACTAACTTATAATTATAAAAAATTGAAAATATAAACAAATATAGAAGAACATAAACTGAATGCTTAACTTTGATTGAAATAAAAATAAGTCTCACAATTGTATAACTAATTTAGAATTATTTCTACCCAAGAAAAGAAGTTTAAAAGCACATACTTGAGAGAAAAACTCAATTTTAATGCTAAAATTTGTCTAAAAGTCGGTTATCCTCTTTACAACAATGATAAACCATATTTATACTAAAACCTAGGGCTGCCAAAAACTGCTTAATTACGGTTTTGCCATCGTTTTTTTATTTTTCTATTTAATTACAGTTTTACCACTGTTTCTTCATCTTTCATTTTTTTAAACTCAAATTTACCTAAAACATAGAATTATATAAATTAATTTATTTTAAATAAATAAAATATGCTCAAATCAAATATTAAAATACATAAAATATATATACACAGCATCCCATAAAAAATTATCACTACTTCTCAGTAGGAGGAATGAGTTCTTGAGTTGTCATATGAGAATGCAAAGCTTCTTGGAAAAATCATAAATAGTGAACCTGATTCAATTTTAAAGATTTTTCTGACTTTTCTAACTCGTTCGGTTATATTTCTCCAGGTCCAGGGTTTGGATGTGATTTTGCTAAAGTGATCAATATTCTTGCCCACCGGAATGCGACTCAGTGTGCTCTCATCCAACAAGAATATAAAAGAGTGTTTCATGGGGACCTTCTTAAACGTTTAGCTTCAGAGCTTAGTGGCAAACTAGAGGTACCAATATAAATCCATCGATTGCATTTCCAATTACTTGAAAGATGTATGCATATGTCAAGCTTAAATGAAGAATTGTTGAGGTGTCAAAATTGTATTTTAATTGGATTGATATCTTTAATATTTCCTTTTGTTCTTGTTCATGTTTGTTCTGCATTTATCAGGATGCAGTTCTTCTCTGGATGAATGATCCAGCTTGACGTGATGCAATAATTGTAAAGCTGGGATTAAGTTCGGAAACTCTTAATCTTGAAGCTGCGAGTGAAGTAATATGTTCTCGCACACCATCCCAGATACAGCATTTCAAACAATTATACCATTCAAGATTTGGAGCTCACCTTGAACATGATATCGAACGGAAAACTTCAGGGGATCATAAAAAGGTAGTTTATCAAGGCTGTGGTAGAGTTAGAACATCATCAAATTTCAGGAGGTTATCTTTTGTTTTTGTATTTATTGCCCTATTTATAATTATAGATAGAAGAAGTCACTAATACTTTGTTCTAAATACTTGAAGCTCTTGCTTGCATATGTAAGCAACCATCGTTGTGAGATCTTGAATTTGATAGAGAGTTGGTTGTGAAGGATGCAAAGGCCCTATATAAAGCAGGGGAGAAGAAATTAGGGACTGATGAGAAGACTTTCATCCACATATTTAGTGAGCGAAGCAGAGCACATTTGGTTGCTGTGTCAGTTCTGCTTACCGTGTCATGCATGGCTCACTGAAAAAGGTACATTCCATTTCTGTATCATCCAATCTATTTACATTTTAATACTTGGATTCGTTGTTTTAATGTTTAGCTAATCTTAATTTTATCAGGCAATAAAGAGTAAGACATTGGGCTCTTTTGAGCATGCTCTTTTGACAATACTACAATGCTCGGAGAATCGTGCAAAATATTTTGCAAAGGTATACTGCCACTCACTGCAGTATAAATGTTTCCATTGAAATTACAGATGACAGTAATATAGTGTGGAAAGAAGAATGGATTCAATTTATTTCATAATTTATTGAAAGCTGCAACTTTTTTTGGGAAAAGGTGCATGAGGCAGCGGTTGCCATTTGTTATCATCATTCATATGCATTATTTCGTATATGAATATTCTTGTATATTGTGAACAACTTCAATTTTTTACTTCTTGTACCATACAATTCCTCCTATAGTATGTAAATTTGACAAGATCTAATAGTATATTAAAAACAAAAGAAAGAAGAAAAGTGTATGCATAGGAAGGCTGACTCTAAGTTTGATGTTTTTGACTGCCAAATTCACAAACTGCTGATATGCAAAGAGAGATTACTTTTTTATTTTTCTTGGTAAAGTGGCTAAAACCTAGAGTAGGTATTTAGGTGACATTTTAGCAATCATAGAACTATACCATTTTCAGCATAATCATCTTCTATCATATACGAGTCACCGAGAAAGTATTTTATCTCCCACTTTCTACAAGCTATATTACATTTTGCTTGTCATGATTTACAATTATTGACGTAGTATCAAGATCACTGTCACCATCTTCATCAAGGACACAAAATGTATGAGCTTTTGTAACTTTGCAGGTTTTGCACAAGGCAAAGAAGGGTCTGGGAACCAACGGCACCACATTCATAAGGGTGATTGTGACAAGGACTGAAATCAATATGCAGTTTATCAAAGCCGAATGCGCAAAGAAATACAAAAAGACATGGAATGATGCAGTATATTCAGAAACATCAGGTCACTGTAGAACTTTCCTTCTCTCACTTTTGGGTCCCAACCAGCTAGTAGGCAAAAGATTGGCGAATAAAGTTGTGCATAATGTAAGATTGTAACATCTGCAATCAAATTACTCAGATAATTATGTACAGCTAATATCTTTAAGCCTTGTTTGATATATATATATATATATAGAGTAATTATACATTGAGGATATCTTCATTTTATTAAGTTAAGGATTGTCCCTAAAAGTATATTTTTAGTAACAAATCTAAAATGACAATATTTTCATATTTATTACTAAATATATACTTTTAGTGACAATCTTTATTTTAATAAAATAAAAATATCTTCGTTGTGTCGGAAATCATGTTTCATATTAACAGCTTGATAGTATATTTGGATGTTCAATTTGCTCAATTACTGTTTTTGACTTTATTAAATCACAACCAAGTATTATTATTTTTCATAAGCTCTAACTTTTTAAGAAATTAACTGAAATTGAAATATATATTTGAACATCTCTTTCACGAGTGGGCTAGGATGCGAGGGAAAGTCGAAACCCAAGGAACAAGCAAGACCAATATGTGAAGGAAGAATATTTTATTTTATTTTTATATCTGGCAACATTAGATTTTGAACTCGAACCTCTGGCTTTGCTACCATATTAAATCACAATCGAATAACCATTGTTCTCATAAGCTCGAACTTTTGAAAGTGGACTGGAATTATATTATATACTTTAATGTACTCTCTTGTAACTCTTTCACTATTTTGAATTCTCTCCTGATGTTTTGAGGTCTTTGTGACCATAATTATATGATAATTCTTTGCAATGACAGCTTGACAATATCATTTTGGATGTTTAATTTGTTCAATTACTGTTTTCTACTCTATTGTAACCAAGGATGAAAATATCGGTATCGACGGAAATATCGAAGGTTCAAAATACGGAAATATCGATGGAAATATTGACAAAATATCGATATCGATAAAAAAACGAAAGAAATGATGGAAATTTATAGAAAAATATGGAAATTTTTTATGAAACTTCAGGATATGCTTATTTATTAGATACTTTATCAATTTAACTATAAAAATTAAAAAAATATTGAGTGGAAATCATATTTATCATAATTAAGAAGTTTATAATACTCGCTGATAAAAACAAAAATATTACTAATTAAGTAATGAATTATTCATTAATCAGAATAATAATACAAGTACATGATTACTTAAATATAAGTCAATACCACATAGAATTTCTTGGTGGTTGAAAATTTTCACTATCTTCCTCATCCTTATTTCTAGTTGTATATTGAGAGAAATATTGATCAAAAGACATTTTTCTTTGATAATTTTGCATGTAATTGTTAACATGCCAACCATATGGATTTAATATTTCATNTTAAATCACAACCGAGTATTATTGTTTTTCATAAGCTCTAACTTTTTAAGAAATTAACTGAAATTGAAATATATATTTGAACATCTCTTTCACGAGTGGGCTAGGATGCGAGGGAAAGTCGAAACCCATGGAACAAGCAAGCCCAATATGTGAAGGAAGAAAATTTTATTTTATTTTTATATCTGGCAACATTAGATTTTGAACTTGAACCTCTGGCTTTGCTACCATATTAAATCACAATCAAATAACCACTGTTCTCATAAGCTAGAACTTTTGAAAGTGGACTGGAATTATATTATATACTTTAATGTATTCTCTTGTAACTCTTTCACTATTTTGAATTCTCTCCTGATGTTTTGAGGTCTTTGTGACCATAATTATATGATAATTCTTTGCAATGACAGCTTGACAATATCATTTTGGATGTTTAATTTGTTCAATTACTGTTTTCTTCTCTATTGTAACGCTTTCACTAGTTTGAATTCTGTATACTCATGTTTTGAGGTCCTATATGACCATAACTATGTGATATATTCCGAGTTTCATAAAGAAGTTGAAATACTGAAGGTCGAAAAAGTTGAATTTGTTGTTGAGAAAACATTTCTTCTGGAGAAAATCAAAGAATTGATTGTGTATGCATTTTGACTGAACAAATCTCTTCAAGAGACTGGTGAAGCTCTTCAGAACACCTGAAGGATAGTCGTCGACCATCATGCCAAACTAAAGGAATCAGTCGAGGTCATCGCGGGGTTCGATTCCCAGAAGCTCTCATGGAAAGAAGAAAGGAAGGATTGTTTCAGACAACTCAACTCCATTGAAGCTAAACTTGAGAAAATTGTCATTGATGGAGAGCAATGTGAAAAGTTTGAAAAGTTTTTTTGGAAACGACAATTGAACTCAACTTTTTGAGCCTAGTGACAAGAAGAGGAGTTCATTCTAGATGACGACATCTCCTCCGACGAGAGCATAAACTTCGAGGACAAAGACGTCAAAGCGTGTAGTCAATTTCAAGCTAATACTTCAACTCAACCTTCACTCCTTGGAAACGATCCTCCTCCTGCTGACAAGAGCCCTTTGAAAAAAAAAAAAACTTCTCTTGAGTTAATTTTACAGTTAGAATTTGAACTCAAGGTGGACCCAATAGTTAGGGTTGGAAATTTCTTATTAGAGCCCATGAAGTGGGATGTAATTTTTTTAAGTGGAGTCGATAGTCAAGGTAAAACAATTTCTATTAGAGCCTCTGGGTGTTTATTTATTCAAAACTGATATATTTTAGTATTAATCAATCCAATCCGATTAGTAATTGGTTTTGTTTTTTCCAATCGGATACGATTTGATCCATAAATCTAATTTAATCAAATCCAATCCAATTAGTAATTGGATTGGATCAGTTTAGTTAATTGGTTTGGCTTTGGTTTTTATTTAATTTTTTAAAATTTAATTTTTGAGTATTTTTTACTTTGAATCTTTGATATTTTGACTATTTTTTGAACTAAACACTTGTTGGGCTTAAACTTTGTTTAAAAAATTAAGTTTTTTTTTTTCAAACCTAGTACATAAATGATTAAAAAAAAAAGTTACAGAGTTAGAGAATAGAGATAATGCCCTAAATCTTATTTAAAAAATGATTGAGTGTATATAGATTCACAATAAAATTATGAATCTACAAATAAAAATAAGTCATATATAATAAAAAAAATTATTTTTCTAAAAACTAAATGGTAATCCGTTTGGTTTGAATCGGTTGTATCGATTTTTGGCCTTAGCAATCAAATTGAACCGAATCGATCTAATAATCGGTTTTGAATTTTCGAATCCGATCCAATCTAATAACAATAAAATAACCGATCAAATCCAATAATAATAAAATAACCGATCAAAATAAGTTGGATTAGATTGGTCGGTTTTATCGGTTGATCGATTTTTTTGCACACCCATATTAGAGCCCTTGAATTGGGGCGGAAATTTTCATCCGAGTCATTAGTTCATGTGTGGACTATTAGCTATCTGAGTCATTTGTCCGAGCGTGGACTATTAGCCGTCAAAGTTGAGAGTAGCTCCATGGTTGTAGAAGATTAATATGCTAGAACTTATATATCATGCAAGAATACAGGTACAATACTAGCATATATGTAGAATTATAAGTGTTCATGCATAAAAATATATGCATGTGAAATATAAAAAATATGATATGGGATGCACCTGCTCATATTTCTAAATTTTGTCTACCATTTAAAAATACATATGAGTAATAAAGTTTTAAAAATATACAAAATAATCATACATTTGGGAGATTATGGTCTCTAAACTTTTGATTCGTTGCTCTTGATTTGTAGAAGTCGTTGGTCCAATTACAAGAATTGGTGTTTTGTTGGGATTCGACATTGAATTACAATCGTAAGATAAATTTTTGAGTTTTTGTTCTCAAAAACTGAAAAAGATAGTGTACATGAAAATATAATCACGTATCAAATGTGAAATACCCCCTACTTGGTGCACCAAACTGTGATTGTAATTTTCTGTCACATTCTCTTTTCGTTCATTCTCTCCTGAAAATGAATAAAAGTTACAGCACCGGTGTGGTACCTTGCAAATACACTCTGACCCTCAAATCAGTTCAAAAGAAGAGAATGTATTTTGTATTTCAAAAAAAGAAGAGAATGCAATTCAAAGAGTAATTTCTCTGTCTCCTAACATAGTTTTTATGTTTCAGAACAATTTACATTTCAGCTCTCATCTCTTACTTATACCTTTAGTGTCCGATGCCTTTATGAACTTATAATTGTCCATTGAATACTCTTGATGAAAATTATTCCCATGATTGCCTTAGAATTAATTGTGTTCAGAACAGATATAATTGGTGCTTCACCACTTTTCAACACGTGTTAGAATGCTTCAGAAATGACATTTGAGCTTACTGGACACGTATTCAAGATACTATGGATAGTTCCGAAAGAGACACATGTTCAAGGTGCTGCGGAAACCTTTCTCATCCCTTTTATGACTTGGATTTTCGGACCACCTAGTACGCTCGGAACTTTAGAGTAATTACGAATGTCTAAAACAATTATCACTTTCTCGGAAGGTTTAGTGTCTTCACTCCTTAAGAAAATTTAATGTCTTTACTTCCTCAGAAGGTTATGAATATCTGAGCATACTGTGGAAAACATCTGGCAAGAAAAACTCAAAATACATCGGAGACTAGCTTTCAGATGTAAAATTAATATCCACAGTTAAAGCGCACCTTCGAAAAAACATCTGAAATTACTCTTTGGGTATAAAATAGTATTCACATGTATCAAATAAAGACTTGACATAACTTAATTAATAAGTCTGCATGGTAAATTAATTTTATAAATTTAACTCCGCTTTATAAAATGTACAAAACATAAGAGTGAAAAATTATGAAGTAATAAGGAAAGAAATACTTGTAATAGAATGAATATTATTACAGAGAAATGTTTAATCTTATAAAATTATCACCCCTTTGTTGTAAATGTTAAAACAATTAATTAGTTTACTACAAGAAAGAACCTTAAATCCCAAAAAAAAATTTATTTATTCATTTGGGTTATTGGGTCACAAAAAAAATATTTTATGGAGATTCAACTCTTTTTATTAATTTGACGTTCAAAAAAAAAAAAAAACTTACCTTTTTTTAAAAAAAAAAAACTCACTACTACAGAAAATAGCTATTGACGACGGCCATACTTTTATATAGACGTCGGTTGAAAAAGAGAGTCGTCGTTGATAAAATAAGACGACGGTTAAAAAACATCAACGACGGTTTTAACTGTAACCGTCGTCTTAAGTTAATCAAAGACGACGGTTACTTCAACAACCGTCGTTGATAAAAGACAAAAATACACGTGGCATATGTGGCAGAGTATAGACGACGGTTCCTAAAAGAACCGTCGTCTATTAGGAACCGTCGTCTATTGTGAAACATTATAGACGACGGTTCATTAGGAACCGTCGTCTATAGTTAGTGTATATTTTCGACGACGGATTTTGTTTTGAACTGTCGTCATTTTGTGTATATTTGTCCACGTGGCGTTCTTACGTTTAGTCTATGAAACCTTCAAAATATAGCCGTTGCAAAGTAGCCGTTGCAAAAAATATAGCCGTTGTAATTTTTTTTTGCTTATATATTTTCATGTTCTAAATCAAATTCATTAAATTCATTTTTCTCATAA